>JARJDZ010009218.1:0-50559 GCA_030264555.1 Aleochara sp. GC000083 | reverse complement strand
ATGAGGACTCTGATGATATTAAACCATGATTTTTCACTTATATTTATCAAATATGAATTACATTCGCTACTCACTTAATTGCAATTTACTTATTTGACTTGCAGTTTATATTTTCTGAATTAGTACTGGAAATCAGACCCACTCTAATTTAACAGTATGATTATGGGCAACATTATGTATTATTTACATATAAAAGAATGCAAAACATTAATACATGGATGGCTAATTTCCAAATTAAATGCATATATTCTTCAATAATTAATATATCAGTATTGTGAATAAGTTAATGTGAAAAGTTGCTTTTAGTCATATGAAGATAACATGAGTAGATGACTTTAATTATATTAATTTATTAATATATTGATTATCTGTATCGGTATTGTAATCGCCTTGAATCGGAAGAATTTTTTGACACTAATTCTAAAGAATTTTTCAGGTTACTTGTGACTCAGTCTAAAATTTTGCCTTATTTTCCATGTTAGGACTAACAATTTTTTATTATTTTTCCAAAAGATAGGAGTATATATAATATTTTTGACCACAATTTACACATATCCAAATTATCATTTAGCTAATCAATATTCTAATGATATTACTTATACTATTTTATTGCATAATCTTCAAAATTAATTATCTACATAAAATTGTCTTATATATCAGTTTATTAATTCGATCCTTTAAAATATAACTCGTTTTGACATTTTGCCAGATTTCCTCCTTTCTTTCAAAGTTACTTAAAAGTCAGGTATTATTTTGTAATTTCTTTTACTTTACTTTTTCAAAAAGTTAGAAATCATATTCTGCATCACATTCCGGTTTGTAAATTAGAAGTTTATTTCACATGTTTTGAACAAATATTTTGAAATGGTTGGACATATTGAATAAAATTGTCCATGCTAAAATATTACGCAGTGGCACAACCCTGACAGCAAAAAAACACCAACTTCAAACAACGCGAGATATGCAATTCTTCCATCCAATTTGGTTCATTTGCTACTACATGATGCACTGCATCGTTTTGTCTTCGTTGGCCGAGGCCGCCCACTATATTGTTGCACAAACACACAACGCTATTCGTTTATTCTTCATTCGCATTCAATTTTGTTTATCCAATACGTCGTGTGCACTGCCACTCCATTCAACCAGCCTCGATGCCCTCAAGGCTGGCTGCCTGTGGAGTTTTTAGCTTCATCTTCATTTCCTGCCTGGCTGAACATTTGCTATTTTTGTTTCCGGCCACCACTATCCGTTATTTCATCCCCAACCACTCATTTCAACCCCGGCTGGCGCAATATCCACCCACATCAACTGGCAAATCGGATAAACCTAATGAGACTTAACAAGGACTTATTGTAAAATGTATAAATTGGAAATTTCTTCGCTTGAAATCCTGGAAATAATCAACTGCAGCAAGAAATTAAATCAATAAGTTTGAATTTCCTCAATTTGAAAATATAAAACAAGTGAAGTAACGCAACTTGCTGCGCCACCTATCATAGCAGCGTTGAAACTGAACCTTAGGGGACGTTATTGATCCTTGCAGCTACAGAATCCTACAGGTTCTACCCAATGAAGGATAACTTGAATCCTGTGAGTGCTGCCACCTGGGAGCGCTAGAATAAAGTAGGATACATAGATTTCCTGTTTTTATGGTGATTAACAGTTTATTTCCGGAAGCGTTGGTGCAGTTATAATAAAAATAAAATTGTCCAGTTAACTTTTTACTTCGCAGAAAAATTGCACGCTGCGTAGTCATGAATATATTCATTTAGTTTAAAAACAAACAGACATTAATCCGATGTAAAGCACTGAGCTTAATGCGGCATAAAGTTTTTCTATCGTGCACTGCATTGGAAAAAAGCTTTTAGCGGAAGTAACATATAACAAGACTAGTAAAATGCTACGATCATACCGTTGTTTACGCATAGGCGAAATAGCTCTTTTTGAATGCGATTCAACTGAAATTAATTCTTCATTGGAAAGAGTTGTGCGTTTGAAACGAAGTCATTAAGAACTTGTTCGTTCGTGAATTTCGCCTGCAGACGAACGAACATGAAGTTCGTATGAATCGTAAAATATTATATTGACAGGTGTGCTCGCGGTGGAATTGTGCGCTCATAAATTTTATTTCTGCAAATATTAAAACGCAAAGTGCGCTTATAAATCACTTTAATGCCAATTCGAAAGCCCGACTCATACATTCATCTTTATATAAAACGTTAAACATAATAACGCTGGAGCAGGAAAAAACCGTAACTGTACACAATTTCGTGAGGTGAATTTGAAAACTTGGCCGGGCAAACAACGATGCACGTTTTGGCATTCATCGTTTTAATAGACCGCGCGAACATTGTATTTTGCACATGCAGCATGCAGATACGTGCTCTTTGCAATAATTCCGCAGTCGCCCATAACGCTTCGGAAATTGCCGATCAACAACTAATTTCTGTGGATGCACTCGAACGCAAAACTAATTTCGTTGGAACTATTCTAATTTGTGTATATCGTGTTTCATTCGATAGAAGAGGGGAAGTTGCCATCCGCAAATAATAAAATTTGTGGAAATTTGAATTCAGGGAAGTAACAAACTCTAAATTAATTTAGTTGATATGAGTTCGAATCATTGTAAAATTCACTGACATTGATTTATATGTTTTAATTTGTTGGAGCAGAATATTCTACGGGTATTGATTTTGAGAATTATCCCACAGTAAAATAAATGAGGCACTTTATTCTATAGATGAGAGAAGTAATTACTATCGATATATATGTATGTATAACTAAAATGGATGATTACCTGCAAAATATAATGTTACTTACCTTGATTAAAAATATTTCAAATTTGTCAATCAGAAAAACAAAATTCGGTGACTTTTTGTAAGTGAAATTTTTTGTATGATTTATTTTGAATTTACATATTTCACACTTAAAATATAAACTCCCATTAGTAACAATTACGACATAATGGCAATTTTTAGAAAGTCATGTTGCTGAGAAGGGATTATTTTAGTCTTATATGTTAGTTTGAAGACTTAATATAATTTTACAAAATTATAATAAAAACGAAATTATTTTACAATATGGAACTATCTGGATTAATATTTCCTATTTTAATTTTTAAATTTCTTTACTGATTTAAACATGTACCTAATATTTTTTTTAATATAGGGTTTTATATATATATAGGGGCACTTGAGAATCAATAAATAATGTAATTATATTAATAATAACATTAAAATTTTAAATATGTGATATAATTTATGTCTTAAATGAAGTTAGGACATTAACTTTAATGGTTGTTCCGGTGGGTCGTAAAGCATAAAATAGTTTGGTTCTGCATAAATTGTCCTGGAACATCTTGCACCAGAACCATGCACAATTTACCCATTAAACCACTGAATTATGATAATCTGCACTTAATTTTACTGATTATGGCCGACTAAATTAAATTGGTATATCATGTGTTACCAGACTAATTTAAAACAAATTTAACCCGAGTATTTTGGATATCAGTAGCTGTCAGCGACAACATATGGAAATTATAGCATTAAAAATCAGAAGTTTAAAAGCACTTTCTGAATATTTTTAACATTTTCTATGATTGCCTCTTTCAAATTTTTTATTTATGACTCTTTAACAGATATTTTATAACTTTTAATTTGTCGTAACATGTAATCATGTCCCTACTCCTAATTAATTCATTATATTTAACTTGAGAAGGAAATGGAGCACAACATACATAATAAAGTGCCAATAAACCTTAGTTTCGAGTATTTAAATTTTGACAAACTTGGTCAAACAAAATGTCCATCACTTATTTATGGCATTTGAAAAGTCGTATCAGATAATGTAGTAACAAATTTGGATTTATGACTATTATTCCAACTTTTCTATGGTATACTGATACGTCATATATCACATTTGTGCGAAATGACATTATACACTTGTGAAATTCGTATATCAATCGCCCAAATTTTGCAATTCTGCAGTTTTGTGTAAGGTATTACAGACTTCACATTTTCATGCAAAATCCAAAAGAAATTACTAAAAAGAATTACCAATTTAGCATACAATCAATATTTTATATCACTAAATTTTTGATAATTTTTGAAATTATGTTTGCATCAGTATATTAAATTCTACACGTGGAAAAACTTTTAAAGTAAATCAAGCTTGAAAAATAAACTATTAAAGGTGATCTACGTTTTTCTGAACATTGTGATATCAAAAATATGAAGGCAATTTACTTGAAACATAACACGTGCTAGTTGCGAAATTCAATTCCCCAATTTTCCCTTCCTTATATCTCACTTCACAACTCGACATACTTTCCCACTATACTTTAGCCAAGGAGTATTTTAACTTTCAGTTCGAGCCCTACTTATTGCAGTTGTTGTTGTTGCTCGGTTAGTTTACAATGCTTGTAAGTCTTGTAACATATGACACGTCTGGCAAACTATCCGAAAGTTTGCCAAACGGTAGTAGCGTCTTCTTCGCGTTCTCCGAGCTCCTCCACACGACAATCCTTAGACGTCACTCTTGACTCCTCGCGTTGTTATCACCAGAATTTGCCATATGCTAGCAAGCAGCGTCTTCTTCGCCATTTCTCATACGCACGCAGTCGAATTGCCGCTCTTATTGAGTTAATTTATCGCCGCCTCTTCTTCTTCGGGTGCGTTCCTTTCCACTCAAGCCGGCCTCGCCGATAAGCGAGGGCAGTAAATGCGAACGCAACCGATAAGATAAGATTACGGCTGTTGCTAGGAAGGAAAGTAGACCGAAAGTTTGCAATTGTAAAGATATACGGTGGGAGTTTAGAATGGGATCCGGGATTAATCCGGGCGAACTTCATTTATCCGTTAATCAAACGATTTCCTTCGTTGATTGAGGATTTCAATTGTTTTTGCTTTGATCAAAAAATAAAGTCTATATTTTGAAAAGTCGATTACATACATTGTAGACGTCGGTAAAAATGGGGAAATTTAAATCTCAAATTGTATTTTGAATAATATTTAATAATTGAGGGAATTTGGAGCCATCAGAAGAATTATTTGATTACTAACCCTTTAATATCCAACATTTTTGGCGTGCAATTACTAAAATTTACCGCTCATAAAATTATATGGCGGTGTTGTCAGAATGATTTTGAACTCATTCATTTAAATATCAAATATTGCCAAAATGAAACTTTGGAATATTTAAAATATTTCCTAATTCGCCCGCAAGATCTGTAAAATACAAACTAGAACTGTTTTTCTAACTATCATTATATATGTATAAGTCTTATCAAAAAATCTCATGCAAAAATTTCATTCTCTGCTCTTTTTCAAAAAGAGCAAAAAATGTCCCTCAAAATGTATAAATGTTAAAGACAGAAAATATTTATTATATTGGTCTTGTAGCTCCACCAGAACACAAGTTATAGCGATTTAAAGTTTTTTGAATAAAAAATTATTTTCTCTTCCAGAAAACATTTCAAGTGAATAAATTCTTTTAGGGAAATTTAATTAAAATGCTATTTATTCAATTAGTAAGATTAGTTGAAGAAGTCGAATCTACCTGGTTATGCAAAAACAACGTGCGATTAATCAATTTCAAAAATAGAACTTGAGAAAATATAATAACTAATTCATTATGAAACTTATTTCAAGTAATTCTTATGAAAAATGTAAGGTTAGATATCATATTATGAAAGTACAACCCTTTCATTTTCAAAATACCGAAGAATGAACTTTATATCTCATTTAGTTTCGATGGTATTCAAATTTGATTGAAATCATTTCTATTTTTATATTCATTATATTCTAGAGAATTATTTAAAAATATAAATGCATAGATCCAAAGAAAAGAAAGTGACCTTGCATTTGCTTTTTCAATCATGAAAATCGGACCAGTAATTGTCGAGTTATGATCAAAAGAATCTGATGATGAAAAAAATCATGATGGCGGCTCTTAATTGATTCACGTTGATTTTGCTAAGGATAAAATTGCACTTCCTTACTAAAGATTTGTCCTTTCAGTTTACTCTCCACATTTCATTGAATATCTCTAGAATCGGTCGACCGATTTTAACCAAATTTGGTTGATAGACTAATAGATAGACGTAGATTCTGATTTTGGTGGCGGCAAATCCAAAAAACGGTTGGGGGCGGCTATTTACCGCAAGTAAAATGGAAAAATAGCTGAAACTGGTAGAATCGTTCGATTAATTTTCATCCAATTCTGAATATGCAATGGTGTCTTAACGAAGATACTGTGGTGGGGGCGGCAGACAGAAAACTTTTGTTTATATCTCAAAAACGACCAGTCCGATTATTTTCAAATTTTCAAAATTTTTTTATTATATACTTAACTATCAATAAATTTCCAGATATTAATATGTACCTCATTTCAATGAACCTTGTGCCATGATTAATGCCTGGTGGCATAAAATGTAATTCGTGATTTATCAATGATGAAACATCGATTAACTTTTAGAATTTGAATAAATGAATAATCCTAGATGCCAGTAATAATTATAGATTAATAACTTAATATTATTGATTTGTGCTTTAATATGCAAACATAAATTTAAAATGCTTCTTTAAAATTGTCGTTTAAGTAAAACATACAAGTTAAATTTACAGATCATTGTTATCAATTTTATGCTACAGGATGAAAACGTGAATATATGTATACATTACATTGTTTGTTCCTTCGAAAAATATTCAAATTTTAAAGATGGCACTTTTCAAAACGAGCAATTTAATTATTCGCTACCTTTATTAATGAATGGGATGAAATTCGGGCAAACGCAATAAAATCTTAATTAAATACGTTCGGCACGCGAAGCAAAATTGGGAGATTGCTTGGCTCGTTTGCCGAAAAGGGGGAAAGCAACCTGGCGAGTGATTACGAACTCGTTATTCACGTATAGTTTCACTTGTAATGTGCGTTTAATTGTATTTACAATGTTGCATAGCTTGCGCCCTCTTAGCCCAGCATCGGCCCAACAAGGAATTTCAGTGCAGACTTTCCCTCCATTGACATCGAGAGCAATGCGCGCACGCCATATTGAAATAGTGGGTTAACTGTATTCTAATCACGTTACCACTCGTCTAAGTCTATTAGTACAATTCTTATGCTGGTGCACCATATGGACGTAGGTGCCATGTTGATTGCTAAAGTTCGCGCGATGCGGAAGGATGCGGAAGGCGGCAGAAGGAAAGTGTGTTATTGCTGGTACATGCCGCCACCGCCACCGTCGTCGTCGCGAAGAGAAGGAAGCGGCAGGAAATTCCGATTCGAGACTGACGGGAGTCTATTCGCTTCTGCTCCCGATTTAATTGCTTTTGAGACTTAGATTGTGCAATTAGAATACAAAGTGCTCAAAGTGTTTCATTAGATGCAGATGCAGCCAAACCGAGCATTGTTGACTATTTGAAATTCCGCGTTTATCTAATTCAATGGTAATGGACACTTTTAATACGTTAATTTCAAAGTTTTGAAGAGATAATGGTGTGTTAAGAAATTGAGAAATTGCCTATTTTTCAAAAGGTTAAAGAGAATTTGGATATAATATTATTTTACAAAGTCTATAAATTCCAAAAGTAATCGTTCTTTATTCTTGAGGTGTATACGACTTCTTGACTTTCAATTTTGCATTATTCGAAATATATCGTTGGTCATATCTCTATGTTGTAGCTGACAAATATAGTCTGTAATTGATTCTATACTTGAATCTTGTTAATATCTTTGCTTTTCGGTGGTTTATTCCCTTGCGAATGAAATGTCTTCTCATAGGAAAAGAAAAGCGTTTAAAATGATGAAAAAAAAACGGTAATAGAAAGAATTACTTAAAAATAGTTTCAATTTTTATTAGATTGAGTACTAAAACAAATTTATATCATATACTTGTTACTCAGTTATTCAGTTATTCAAGTATATTCAGTCAGATCATATTGTAAAATAATCTTCCAATGCCTTTTATTTTGGACGTTTATATCCTATTTTAAAATTTAATGAGTAATATACGCAAAGTCTAAAGGAAATATTTATTGCAAACCTAGTTCCTGAAATTGTTTTAAAGTCTCTTACCAGTGATTTGAGGTTATAATGCTTCTATGATAAATTATCGATTTTAATAAGAATCAAAATAGTTATTAGTGAATCAGAACAATAATTTTGATATCTCTTATTTAATCTAATAATGAAAAATTTGTTTAATCACATGACTTCCAATGACATACTTATGCCCGGTTGCAAAAAGCTAAAATCAACTGATCTATGATTTTCATTTACATGTATTCAAATTCACTAATCTATAATTAATCATTAATCATAAATTAATTTTTGTGCAACCGGGCATATATGAATTTATTTCTAAGTTCAGTTGTTTTTTAAATTGCTTAGAGGAGTGATCTTAATCGATATTAGATTCTAAGCGAAATATTTTAAAATGGACTGTCCAGTGCTCAATTTTCAGTTACAATTGCAAGCCTTGTTCCTGTAAGTAGTACAACAAATTTATAATACAGCAAAATGTAATTTATAATTGAGCACTTGTAACAATCCGTTTGCTTGCAATTATGTATAATTTCCTCATCCACTGAATCAAGACCTGTATCTACATGAAGATATAATCACAAAATGAAATTTTCATTCCGGAGAACGTCAGCCACATCATGCGTAGCGAAAGTGTGCAAACGCCAACTTTTAATTAAAAATTATATTAAAAGCCTCCACATGCGAAATGCCCTTAAATTGAAACAGCATTATTTAGCATACATTAATTAATTATTTGAACGAATAAATAATATATCTTTGAGGTCCCGTGAAAATGTAACGGAAAATTGGTGCGTGAAATTAAAATAGATCCAAAACGTATATTTATATAAATGAATAATACCAATTTATAATTAATCGAGTGCTGATTTACGTTATGCCATTGTTGAATTGTATTAAATCCATAATTTGAAATCAGTTTGTTTTGGAATATTGATGAAACTTCAGAATTGATTTTAATATATTTAATATCAATCATAACGGAACAGTTTAACTAAATATAAAAAATTACATTTAATTAAATTAAAATTGCTATTATTATATTTGTTGTATACAAAGAAAATTAAATGTTTTTTATTTCTAGTGAAATTGAAAGAGCAGAACATTTCAATTTTTGCGCGAGTGCAGGACAAAAAGATATGCATACAATAATCTTACTATTGCATAATCAACAATATTTTACACTTTGTGTTTATTAGTTGTTTATGTACCAACAATATTTTCATTTGGGAAACAAATCATAATTTTTAGTCAGCAATTGAGTATTGTGTTAAAACTATTAAGTGCTCACTATTTGTAGGGTTAACTATTAGTTAAATAACTAACTTAAAAAAGTAGTAAATTCCGAATATAATATGCGGATGTAGACAAATAGCAGAAATTTCTTGTAACTGAATGGTTACATTTTTAATTATAACTTTATGAAATACAAATAACTTCTTACAATTTAGGTATTTTGTTTATTGAAAAGTATTGGCGTAGATTTAAAAATGGTTGCATTTCCCAACTTCCCAACTTTCAAAACCATTGTTTTTCATATTGAGGAGAAAATTAATAAATGAACGACAATTCACTTATTATCTTAAGCTTAATACTGAATAACTGAAACATATGTATTGGGAATGTTTAAGAAATTTATGAAACGTCTAGTATATTTTTAGGAATAAAGACAATAACTCGATGATATATTACAAATCAATAATTATATAAGAATAATCACAATAAAGTTGATCTATAATAATAGCAATTCCTCAGCAAATAGTAAGAATAAAGATTTAAACATTTTCAGGTTACATTTCTTGGAAAGAAAATCAATTTTCTATTCTTATATTAAGACTGCTTGTTGAAATTGTTACCTAGAATCATCCTACGTTGACATAAGTAACGTATTTGATTGTGATGTAATAAACTTAATACGATACATTACTTGATATTCGATGAGGTAATGTCTCAACTATTAGCCCTTAAGGATATTGTGTAACTTTTCTTTTGACTGTATATGGGTAAACATTCTTATATAGTTGTAGCAATGTTATAAATATATATTCACTGTGAATATTTCACAATTTTGTCAACTTCGAGTTACTGGAGCAGAAAACATGGTAAATTTTGCCTGTCACACTACCCAAAAGTGGTTTTGGTGCTGGCCTTTTTATACTGATTATAAGTATTTAAAGTGGGCTGATTCTTCTTGCCTCTACGCTTCGTATTTAATAACATTTTGCCTAAATTTATTTTTGCCCCATTCCGTTTTTTTCGTCAGTAATAATCGATATTATGATATATACAATATTAAGATACAAATCTGAATAATGTATTCTAAAATTTCATATGTTCTGTACCGAAATCCTTTACAATTCATGTTTCGTAAATGCAACCTTTGAATTCACATCCTTTTCATAACTTATTGAAAATTTATCATATATACTTATATTATACTAGTGTGGAAGTAGTGCAGGGCACTAATATACTTAAATTAAAACAGATAATTGTGAACAATCATTTTTACAATGAATGTTTGGATTTATACATTATAATCCTACGCCCTACATAATTATCCTACAACGAGTTTTCAACGAATGTTGATTCGCGTTCTCCAGGATAATGCTTAATTAGAAATAAAAAGTGCTATATTGTTTATTGTTGTATTGGTATTGATCTGAAGTTAGATCATCGTATAAATAAAGCACGATTTCCTTTTAGACTATTTAAATAATATTTAATTCGGCCAGGTTCCATATATAATCATGTATTGTAAGCTAAATTATGAATTAAAGTCTCACAAAAATAATAGCATTCATTGTACAATTTTTTGAACAAGCTTTTATTCAAGTATCTTAACAACAGCATACTTGAAATTGGACTGAAAATTAAATACTTTGGATTATGTCTCATGAGTTGGTATTCATAGCAAATTATGTACCCGGAATAGTTTAATGTTATCCAGGATCAGTTATATGCTGATAGAATCCCCTTTGTGACCGGTTGCACAAGCCTCGTATTAAATAAATTATTAATCATTCATTAATCTATCATTTTGTAATTGGAATATATAAGTGGATCAATCTAAGGTAATTCATAAATCGAATATCCAAAACTAGATTGATCATTGATTAATCATGTATTATGTTTTCTGCAACTGAACAATAGAGTGACAGAACGCCAAATAAAATAATCTAGCCAAATACCATTCGAGATTTGAAATTTTGGGGCTATTTTACTCTTGCGTACTCATGTCGAGTTGTCAGAAAAAACACGTGATTCTAATTCTGACAAATCAACATTCGTTTCTATGAGCACGCAGTCGTAAAATAGCCGACAATTTCATATCACTTATGGTATTTCTGTTGAAAATAAATATGCCGACACCAATGAAATATTTTCAGTTTAACAGCTTTGACGTATTACTTTGGTTGATATGTAAATCAAATTTGAAAAGTGAAAATCTCGCTGAAAATAGTATGATACAGGATTGGAAGTTCACAACCAGAAAATTTCCAAGAAAATTACTTGCGTACTTTGTTAAGAATTGTTGACATTTTAAAATAGTCTTCACTGGAAATAGATTGCACGATTGTATGCAAAACAATTTGGGAATTATCGGCTCGGATTACGTGGAAGTCCAGGCAGCATCCTGTTGACGACGACGGCGAACGGGGCGGGCAAACCCCATCCGAAGACGTGCGCTTCCGCTCGTGGGGCGGCTGCGGAGGCGCGCGTGTTGGCGTGGAGCGCGCGTCCTCGTCGACACCGCTGCCGCCAGCCAGTGTTGCGAACGCGTTCGCCGGCTGATGATCGCCGCTCCCGCCGCCTCCGACGATCCGCGTCGCGACGCACTCGAAGCGCACTCGCTGCCGCCGTCGCGTTGCCGCCCCACGCCGCCTCTCTATCCATATCATTCTTAGATTATGTTAATGACTCGCCTCCTCAATGAAGTCCTGCATGCGACCTCATTCTGATCGAGCGAAATAACTACAATAATTAGCCGATGGTAATCAATACGATAAGTTTTCAACTTGGTACAACCACCCTCCCGCCCATCACCACCCCCAACAATTTCGATGGATACATCCAATGAGTAGATTTTTGTGGTAAGAAATCATTTATAGCATATTTATGGACTAATTTCGATGTTTTAATAAGTAATTTGCTAAACGGTAAGAAAGGTGAAAATAGTAATCTGGCATCCCGGATGTCTTTTTTTAAGAAAATCAACTTTGCTTTCAAAAGTTGTCTATTGTTATTTGCTATCGAGCTAAAAACAAATGTTTGATTTTTAGCATTTTCGAAAAATCCTCATAACATTTTATTGCACTATTTGCAATTTTCTATTGATCTTATAATAATTGAATACCATAAATGTAAATACATTCTGAATTGCTTTCACGCTTAAATTCAAATTTGACATAGTATTAAAACTAATCAGTTTGTTAACTGTGTGAAAAAAATCTGTAAAATTTACGCAACTTTATATTTATAGTTCATTTTAAAGAGAGAAAAAAAAAAAGATATAACAGTCACATAAGATTTGTATATAAAAAATCCAACTATATTTCATAATACATAAAATCAGACATAATTTTAGTTACTATTTACTATTTATTAGTTATCATTTATTACGCGTGTTATTTGTGACTAAAATTGAATTTTATTGAATAATTTTCAATTTATAAGTGGATAAATTCACAACAACTAAGGTACTAAGTTGAAATTTGAAATTTCATATCAAAAATTTTTGAATTAATTTTGGATTTTGTTGCTTCTTTTGATATTGTATCAACTTTTTTTTCAATAAGATAAAATGTTCATATATCTGAAATGCCATTAAAAATTCATTAAATGTACGTATCACTCATTCAAAATTTTTTATTTCTCAGACTTATAATACAATCTATTATTAACTTTACCATCATAATCTACTGAGAAAAGTGCTCTTATATTATAAAACTTAATTTTATGCAACTACCGGAATAAGAAAGTTATGAGGATTCTTTAAAAATCGAACATTTGTTATAGGCAGATAACAAAAAACGTATGTTAAAAAATACAATTTTTAAAAATTGTATTGAAGTTGCTTCAGAAAATTGCATCAAGGATATTAGCCTTACAAATTCCCTATTATAATATCGAAATTAGTCCACGTTATACATTTATTTATAGTTTGATCGAAAATATATATGCATTATCCTTGGTATCACAAAAAAATTATTTCCGGGAAAATTTGATCACGGAGCAAGAATTTCGTTGAAGGTAAAATTCGTACTTCAATAAATTAATGAATTAATTAATTTTAGAGCCCATTCAATTAACAAGATGAGTTTGCAAAAAAATCTAATGAACAAAAATTCCTTTATCATGAAACTCATGAAAATGAAGTAAAGCAATATTTCAATATTTATATATAATTCATGAAATTAATTTTTCCGGAAGCGAAGAATATTTTTGCAATATAAAATATTTCTTTCGGGAAAAATAAAAACACATTGAATGTAAATCCTTTTCATTCAGAAGATATAAAGCAAAATATTTTTAATAAAAATCCAGTAGGTGTATATTGAGTTCCTTGAATGGGAAATAATTTTCATTTATTGAATTTATTGAGAATCGATTGAATCGCAAGTTCTTACGCCCTATGCACTCAATGGAAGTCTCGTTAAAAATTCACGTTTTTCCACCGCGATAATTAGTTTTCTTTCAAGTTACCGTGCAAGCCTCTTAAATGATTTAATAGTCTACTTTTATAGTTATGTCTAGTTATATAATGTTATTGGCGTTTTTATGATTGTCAACGCAGCGTCGCATTTTGCACTGGAATATTATGAGACCGGACAGAGTAATGAAAATTTTCCATCTCGTTAAAAATTGCGACTGCGTTCATAGATAGCTCCAGGGGAGATTTCTTCTATACATATAGCGCTAACATTCAATAAAGTACTCGTAATATAACGTATATAAACTTTTTTCAAACGTAAATACTAAGTAATAAGGATGGTGATGAACGAACTGAATAAAATATAGTATTTAGTGTGGATAAATAGTCAATTTAATTTATGGCCACTGGCAAAACATCAAAATCCAATTAAATTCATTGTTATTTGTGAAAGGCATAATTTATTAAATGTGTTATGGGAGGCTTTATTTTAGATTAATTTGTGCAATCCGCTTAAATAACATTATTTCTAGTTGCTAATTTGACATATATTTATTGGATACTATTTGTTATTTGAAAATTTCAAAAGAAATTATTTTATTTTTTAATGTACCAATAATTTTTTGATATGCTGCCATTTGTAAAATTTTATTTTATTTTCCAACTACATTGAAATATATGTTATTTTGTCAAATACGGGACTTATTTTATTCTATAAGTGAGCGAAATAAAAATCTCTTTCTACTTATGACTAGAATGGCTGACGACTTACAAAATAAGGTACTGGTTACTACCCAATAAACACAAAATTGACGGGCCAGCAGCGGGTAAATATCTCTTGCCGACTATTTCATCGGCGGGCCAACATCTCAAATAAGCAAAGGCCCGGCCTCCTTTTGTCCCACCGGCCGANGTACGGTTTCAGTTATTTAAATGATTATAATTTTAATGATTTACTTGTAATATGTAACATGTCATATCTAAATTAGTGGTAGCAATTTTGAATTTTAGATTTCTTGGATTTTTGGACCAACTTATTTTTCGGTAAAATATCCTCATATATAATACATGTGCGAAATTCTATTAGAAATACTTGAACTTTTTGTGTCAATAATTATTAATTTGGCATTTGTCTTATGTTATATAATCTGCTATTTTTCTACAAATAAGCAAGAAACATTGTTTATTTCTTTTGTGATTAGAATGACTACGAACTCGTGAAATTGGGATCCATGGCTAAAATTATTTAAGGTTTACCAAATGTGGCCATAATAGATAATAATAATAATAAATGTATTTTTGGCTATTGACAAAGTCATCCATATCAAATAAAATTTTGATATTTTCATATTCATTTAACTTGTCATCAAAAATTACAATAACAACTATGGTATCAAAATCCTAAAATTATAGTATCACTCAACATGATACTAATCTATAATTTTGAATTTCTCCAAGTTAGTCTACTATATTCAACGAACTTTGATGAGTTTATAAAGCCAATATGTCGGTGTGTCTGTTTATCTGTTGGACATAGAATTTTAAAAATCTAAGAATATTATTTTAGAATCATATACATAAAGGGATCTTAATTTTTTGATATCACCTCCGCAAATGAGTCAAAATAGCGCCCTAGTCGTAAAATTTTTTAAAATTTTTTAATACCACATAAAATTTCGTATTTTTGCAGAGCGACAGAAATTTTTTTGTGTCTTCCAATGAACAATTAAAACTTAGAAACGAAAGTTCATTATCGCATTTCTAGATATAGATGTAGATGTAATAATATATGGAAAAACGACCCATTACCATAAAAGTACAGGAATCTTAAAGAAGTATTCCAAATTAAATCTTAAAAATATGCTGATTATCGTGCGCGTGTCATTAACAAAAACAAAAAATAAATTGAAATTTTGACAAGTTTGAACAAAAAAACGGAACAAATTGATTTTGAAGAAAGAAGCAGGAAAAAACAATCATCAATGTACGTAATTAACGATTAGAAATTTCCAAGAAAAATAAAAGTTTTAATGAATTTGTTTGTCTGAGCGCGCGCACGCCTCGTCATCATCAGGATCAGTTTTTATTTTTATGACACGAGCACGAGAACTCGCCGAACATAATTGCGTAAAACTGCCACACTGCGCTGACAAATGAACGTAGAACGCAAAGAAACTTTTGCAACTTTCATTCATTTGGCCGCTCACCCTTTGCCCTTGCTAAAATGCGGAAAGGGTTAGGGACGGCAGAGGACTTGAACCGGACATAACATTGCGTTTCATGCCGCCATTCAGCGCCTGCGTTTGTTGCGTTTCCGTGCGATTTCGTGCGAATCTAGCTGCGAATCACAAGTTGGAAGTGAGTGCGCGATGGTGGCGGCGATGATAATGCGATAACGTTTTAATTACGCCCGCAACGAATTTTTAATTATCATATTTCTGCGTATCGCGGAAATGGGCGGCGGCAGCCACTATCTTTCAAAGCCGGGTTATCAGAGAAACAAAAAAACAGCAGGAAGTATAAAGTAAAAGTAAGGGATAACAGTAAAATACAAACGATAATTTGTGGAAAGGAAAGGTAAGAGTGATAAGGAATCTTTTCGTTGAATTGAGAACTGGCAAGTCTGAAAAATTAATGAATTATAAGATATTTAATTCTTCAGGGAATAATATCCTGGAAATAGTTATGTTATAAATGAATTATGCTGGGAAGTTAAGAAATAATTTTCTAAGTTTAGGAATGCTGGAAAAGGTCAAAATCCTTCTAGAATAGAAGTACAAACAATTGTACAAAAAATATTAAGGCGTTATGCGAAATACAAATTCTTTTTTTTGTGTTAGGAATTTGTTTACACAGCGCGCCCAAAGAAGTTTCCACAATATTTATAAAATAGTACAATATTCTATTGAAACGTAAGAAATACATTTGTATAACATCCAAAACATTTCTGCATCTACATTGCAAATCTCAAAGCCTGTAATTGTACTAACAAGTATATCATAGTTTATTAGTCAATCTCCAACTAGTAATTTAAAAAGAACAAAATGTAAATCAAATTATTAAATTTGTAACTCAGTTTGTGTTAATTGCAATTAAGATTTGGGAAATATAATTGAGCACGCATCGAGCAAGTATTTAATATCAGAAATAAATAATTCCAAAAACACAACATATCAAATGAAATTGAGAAGAATTTAAACTCTTATTCAATCTTCTAATTCACTTTGTTGATAGTTAATCCTTTTTATATTGAACAATTTTGATATATTTATTATATTGGCAAAAAAATATTATATTTATAAAGCATTGAACATACTTTCTTCTTACAATTATTTGATTTTTGAGATAGTAAGTTTAAATTAACTTAATAAAAAATGCATGGTAGAACACGATAGATGTGAAAACTGAAAAACGTCAACAGGGGTGTTTATACAAAATACAATGTGTTTAATAATTACCAAGCATAAACAGAGTGTTTAAGTAAAAGCTTAAATCTTGCTCTTTAAAATGCTTTTTGGATCATCAAAATCCGTCAAATAGTTCATGAGTTATAAGAAACATTTCTCATTAGCATTTACATTGAAAAATTAAAAATGCACCTGTTACATAATAAGTTAAAATATAGCAAAGTAACGTAATTGCTGTTTACATTCCTCGCATTCCATTCCCCATTGTTCGTCTATTTACTTTGCGGTTGCATTCCTCACATTCCGATCCCATTGTTCGTCTGTTTACTTTACTTGCGGTCGCATTCGTCATGCATTGCATTCGTTAAAGGGGGAGATCGATCATTACAATCAGGTGCATTCGAAGCGAACTAGTTCTCTTTTCACATTTTCATCAATATCTCCGAAACTAATTATCCGATTGCTTTCAAATTTTCAGGGATTACTTATTATATATTCATGGACATATTTAGCGATTTGCAATATCGGGAANACTAATGATCCAAATGGATTCAAATTTTCAGGGATTACTTATTATATATTCATTGACATATTTAGCGATTTGCAATATCGGGAATCAATTTGTTCATAAATTATTAATGTTTATAAATAAAACGAATTAATTTTTCTTAGTTCAAACGCGATTTTCTCGCAAACGGCTCGGCCGATTTACACCAAATTTGGAATATAAACTAATAACACTAAGATGCTTAACATATTGTGAATGGAAAAGTTGTAAAATGACCCGGGGCAACTCTTAACTATGTAAAAATGAAATAATCGGTTAATTGTTTCATACGTCTATTTTGTTGTACTTTCAAACGATTCATTTGACATAATCAAATCTAGCCTTGAATGCTACTGACAGATCATGATCTCTCTGGACCGAATTTACCCGAAAGAGCGTTTCATTCTGAGCGTTACATACCAGCTCGATTTCACAGCGCGCCAGAAGAAGTTTTCACTTCAAAAATTGCTGCTTATAACATAAACATAGTAACCTAGAACTAAAAAGTAAATAAGTTATAAAATAAGCATCTTATTAAATGATTCTGAAATTATTTTTATAAACAATATGGTCAAATGAACATTTTATATTATCCTAGTATTTAATTTAGCAATCGATTTGTTTCATAATGGGATTACAGGCAACAATTGCTAGATTCATAATCAGGATGAAAATTTATACATTTCAATAATAATGCTAGAGATTTCCCTTTGACAAATAATACTAAAGTATCGGGACCTTAATTTGCTTAATGATTTAAATAAATTATTTTTATATATAAATTAAAAAAAAGAAACTCGATGAAGGTTCAAGTTGCAAATTTCCCTAATGAATTTCCATGATGTTATTGAAGCAGTTGTCGTGATGAACGAGCCCGAATCAATTCTTCTCAACTCCCTTGACTGATTCCACAAATATTCTCTCCCGGATTGCGGACAAGTTTTACGATCACAGAATTGGGGCCGTGCGGCGCTCGCTGGAAAACATGATGAAAATGAAAAAAGCGGCGTATCAATTGTATTTGCCGGTATTGGGGGGAAGAGGGCGGTTATGGCGGATGTTTGAGTTGGGTTTTGTGTGCATTGGGAAGAGTGTGTGCGAGCCAGCGAAATGAAAAATGGCAAACGCAAATGAAATATCGCCACAATTCCTGCCGCCACCCAAAGCAAGGGGTTTTAACATGAAAGGCGTTTTAAACATTTTACTTTAAAATTCCCGTTGGCAAATTTATAGATTTGGGAAATCCAGGGAATGCCATAAAACGACCAAGTGCGCTCTACTCAGCCTTATATCATAAATGTCTGCATAATTCTGGATGAATTTATCAAAGATATGGTGACTGCTATGAGTGGATTTTATTTGATATATGCTAATTCTTTATTTGATATTTCCATGATATTTTTATGGAAATTTTTAAACATATCCTTTTGCTCCCAAGGATTAATTGGTTATGATCATATCATAATTATTTTTTTGAAGAGAATGCATTTTTGTTGTAATATCCAAAAATAGAATTTCTAACACAACAACAGTTACTAAAATGTCGCTTTCTTAATGGAGTTTCGTAATTTCAAGTATTTGCAAAATTCGTTTCTTGCCATTCAAAGTAAAACAGACATTTGAGCAAAAATTAAAGATCCGTAGATTTCTCATATTATTTAGAAAAATACCATTCACTGTTAAGAAATCTACTAAACTTTCAATGAACGTATATAAAAAGCATATTAAAATAAATGTTGAATTGTGTACATTATTTATTATTACATATTATTTAAGTAATCAAAGTACATAACGCTAGAAAACAATTTAATAAAGGATTATTATCTCAATCAATCTTATTTATTTATAGTAAAAAAATTATAAATGCTTCCAAATTTGTTTCTCGAATGAAATTTCAATTTACTAGAAAGCGCACTTTGAGATAAAATTCCAAATTAGTCATTATTTTCATATAATTCTTACGAATATTTTTAGTTATCAAAAAAATTCTTTAATATTGATTGAAATTGCAGAAACATTTCTAAATACTTCCTAGCAAAATTTCATGCGATTTTCATGCAAATAATTTAAACCATAAATCTATGGTTCCAAATTTCATTATTTATTTATGCACAACTTTGGAAAATTAATACTTTATGGCCTAAAATATAACTAGCAATTTGGTATTAGAAATATCATTCAGTTTGTTTATGATAAAACATTATTAATTACATTAACAATTACTTAAATCGAATCTAGGAATTCTTGAATCAGTTTCTGTTTCTTAAAAGAGCAAAAAGATTCGAAAATAGTTTTTGGTTAAAGCAATATTCTATCAAAATTTCAAATTGGTAAATTTTTCAACAAATTTTTGAAATTTCTTTAGTTATCAAAAAAATTGCGCTATAGTTGTTCAAAATTAAACAATTTCTAGAAAAGATTCATGCAATTTTTATAAAGTATTAATTATTAATTTTCCCGATGCTTGAAACAGATAAACTTACTTAAACCCTCTTTTTTGTCTCATAATTTTATTAAATATTTGTGCATAACTCGGGAAAACGATTTAATACGCTCGTTGCCTCAACTTTTGATCCGCATCAAAATTAGTCCTTTAGGCGCTAAAACGTAAATAGCACTTTACGCATTATAAATGCGCCATTCTTGTTTATTGATAATTGCTGCTGTGCTGCGCCAAAGTCGCGATGCAATTTAACTTTTAATAATGTTGTCGCTTGAAAGAAAGTTGGCTGAGAGTCATTCTCGTCATTAAGCTCCACGAGTGCAAGGGAACAAGGCAATTCAATCAATGCGAATTGTCAGCCGCTCCTCGGCCTGATGCATCCTGGCCTCGATAAGACAAGTGTAAATTGGAATTAATTTCGAATCGAATCGGTGAAGGAAATGCGCGCGATTTTCTCCAGCGAACGCATCGTAACGGAATGTGCACTGATTGAATTGATTTCTCATCAAATTAAAACTTAAATTTAAGCGAAAGCTAAGCAGAAAAAGATTATCTTCCTGATCGGAAGTTAAGTTTTAAGGAAAACAGCGAGTATTAAAAACGGATTTTCTCCAGTTGGTATTCGGAGAGAAAAGTGATTTCTAAAATTTAAAATTTTAATGAAGCTTTTTTTACACTTGCCTTAAGTATCGAATATTTTTTGATGATATTCAGTTTTGTTTTTAGTAAGTGTAGCTGAGGGCAAAATCTGTTGTTTTTTATATAACTTCGATCTAAAATTTCAGAGTTTGCAATTTCTCAAATATATTTCAGAATATACTCATGATTTTTGGTTTACTTATAAATAATGTCTCAAAAACAAAAAAAAAAAATTAAATAGGAAGAAACTGATCAAACTTTTAATGGAACATCTTATGTTTCATTAAACAATTTGAAAGGCAGAAAGTGTTATTAAATAACAAATTATTTTCCTAGGTCTAATTTTTTTACATTTATTATTTTTTTTATTATTGGCATTCAACTAATATCAATGAACATACATCATCAATAAGATAATTACAGGATTTTGCAATTACTTTTTGCTAAGTTTTCCTATAATTTTTAAATAATGAAATTGATATGTGCCTATGATATAATAATTTTGAATATAAATTGAATAATTATCAGAGTTTAATCGTTGGAAAACTATCTTATTTTTTACAAGGTTTACAATTGTTTAAATTGTTTGAACAACTACCGACAGATTTTAAAATTTATCATTATTTTCCTCATTAATCGTCAATCTAATCAACTTCCATTTTGATACATACAATTATTTGCATCAACATTTTAATAAAAATTTGAAGATATTTTAATTAAAGAAATTGATAAGATGTCACAGGGATAAAAGTATATTACAGATCATTATGAAGTTACTTATGAGTCGATTAAACAATTTATCAAAGAATCAGAGTTAGTAACAATGAAAATATGGGATCTAGTTTATTCTAGAAGTGAGAGAAATATTTAGTTTGTGACTAAAATGAATAACAAATGAAATATAGTATCCGATTACGAGGCAATGACTAATCAAGTCAAATGGTGGATACATCAGATATTATGGAAATAACTGGAAAATTAAGGATAAAATCTTACTTCAGACTGCTGAAAATTGCATACCACACAAATATAATTTTTCACACCCTTGTAAAAGATAGTAATTGATAAATATTTATTATTCTGTACTTGACAATTGAACAAGTCAGCTTAACATTTGAAACTGATAACCTGATAAGAAAAAATGTCATAATTTGAGCTTATAAAATGCAGTCAGCGTAGAATTTCGTAAATTCTGTTATGATGGGGTAGAGCTTCTGTGTTTCAACTCAAGATACATGAAACAAATGAAAGCCAAATTATTTCGGACTCGACGCTAAAATAATTGCAACGTTGATATATCCGGAACATGATAATGATGATGCATTGCACCAGCGCGAGCGATCCGCCGATGATCTTAAACAATGAGCTGTCCATTATTCACGTAGATTGGCTTGCTGTTGATTGGTCGAACGTGCTTTGCATTAATTAAACTTCGAGAATAATATATTCGCCAATAACTATTGAATTAATACGCCATATCCGTCCCGGCGTTAAAGCCAGCTACGTCGCTATCTGTAGCGCAGGATTTCCTTTAATTTGCTTAATAATATCTGACAGTGAGTGCGCCCTCAGCGTGCAATAATCGATTTTAATCAAGCGAATTTTCTCAACTACCTACCCATCATCAACCATATGCAGATATATTTAACGAATGGTGGGTGCATCATACTTCGGGCACATCCGAGCAAGATTTAATCTATTTGCAACGTGTGTTTTCGCATCGTAAATGCGTCAATCCCTCATTGTTACTCGGGCTATTGCCCGCTTTGCATGAATATGCAAATATTTTTGCATATTCATTAATAACTAACAAAGCATACATCATCCGATCTCGGCTAATAAACACGTGATAGGTGAGCGAAATTAGGTGGGATGGATGCGTAGCACGCCAAACTAATATTCTAAGTGTGCGTGCGGTAATTAAAATTGCAGCGATATTGTGCGTAATTAAATTCCCGCTGGTTCTCTTCGAATCGCATCCAGAGATTGTCTGCCAACGATGAGATTTTAATTACCTATCGATGCAATGTACGGGGTTGTTTGAAGGATTATTTTAATTGATTACTTGATTAACATTCACATGTTGAGTTTTTGCTTTGCACGGCGTTTTTATGAGGAAAAAACTGAATTACAAACCCTTTTCAAACTCATTAGATAGGGAGATTAATGTGGTAACTAATATGGTAATATTGCTTTGACTTGGTTATTGCTAAAGCTTCGTGCTAAATCTAGTGGGAATAAAACTTACAAGTTTAATTTTTAATGATATTAAAATCGGTATTATCATTCAAGATTTTCCTGTTGTACATTTATATATCTGTGATGCTTTGTGGTATAAACAATAAAAATTTTATTTTTATATTACAATGTTAACAAATTAAATCTCTACGTTTCTGATCTATCTGCCACGTAAAATAGATTTTTCCAGTTCTATATATGTATACATTTTAACAAGCCAATTATCCAATTTTGGCTAAAAATAATTTAATTAACCTTCGTGAATAATTTTCATTTCAGTTATTTCATGAAAACAAGCAACATATCAAATGTATTGATTATTACTTTGAACATTCTAGAAGATTTTGAAATAAATCACTGTAATATTTAAAAATTTTGTATTTTGATTGTGCATTGTGATTTCAGGGTGCGAAATTTTGGTTTCACAAGAACGACAGAAATATAAAATATGAATTAAATTTGCATCTAGTTAATAGAATCTAATTAATAAGAATACTAGCGTTAATTAAAAGGTTATAAGTTTAATTAATTTAATTATTAAAACCGTAAATAATGAATAGTGAATAATTCAAAGACGATCGATTCGAGAAATTTGATTCCCTCATTAAATTGATGAAGTTTAACCTCATTTAATGACGGAAACAATTGATAAAAAATAGCATTGGTAATTTAATAAAGGATTCGCAGAAAATCCTGAAGATTGTGATTTATTGATTCGTAGAGTCATTATAAGAGTTGAAATTTAATTTCATTCTTTATAGGACTTTTTTACGCTGGCAAACAGTATTTTGCAACGTTAGGGGATGAAAGTTATGAAGCTTAATATCAAAAAGAAATGGATTTTAATTACATATAATAATAATTACATATTTGTTGCTGATATCTAATATGTGATGTTGCATCGTTGTCAAATTTAATTTGATATGCTTTCGTTAACAAGATAAAATATATAAATTCAGTTTTATAAAAGCATGTATAAAATGACCACTGTAAATAAAAGAAAAAAAATCTTTAAACAGAATGTGTGAAGAATATCCCCTAAGAGAGGATTAACTCTTTCATAATTCTGTTGACATATATAACAAATTAAAACCTGGAATAATTTTAAAGCAAAATATTTCTGGAATAGTAAATCATTCAATTGAAAGCATTTAAATTTATTTTTACTCTTAGTTTTTACAAAGTGCAATTAAAATTGGGAATTTTGCTACCATTGCTGATTGCCGACTAATCGTTGATTAAAATTCCAAAAAATTCAAATCCTAATAGTCTGATAAAATATGACATTTTATCTTACTAGAAAAGAGTTGTTATTGATCAAAATTCTCATTGTAGATATCTCAGATAAACATTAAATATCTATCCATTTAATTATTGACTTATGGAAAACTCATTATTGCCAATTTTCTTGGGATATTGTTAAATTTTAGAAACATTGTTGTAAGATACATAAAATATATTAGATACCATTCATATTTGAATAAAATAAAAATGAATTTAATTTACCTAATAGAAAATGTGATAATGCCAGTTCAAATTTATCCAAATTAACCTCTATAATTGCAGTTATTACTCCGAATTCAGTCATTCTCTAGAGCGGATGTGATTGCAATTACTTTTATGCGTTTGATTGCAATTTTTCTACTTTAATATTAACACTGCACAATTTCACAATTTAATTCGCCCTCGAATAATGCTCGGGTTATGCGTGCAAGTGAGCGTGACTCTTGAGATTTTTCAGTGGCCACAGTGCAATTAGTGTCCTCGGCCAGCGTTTTCCACCACTCGCACATTAGCCGCGTGCAATTGGCAAGAGCAGAAAAAAGTATGTAAACTCGTACTCTAATGTTACTCCAACCATTAATTCAAATATGGGCAATAACATTAGCACGCTGAAAGCCTGGGAGAGCCGAGCGAGAAATGAACACTAATAGTACTTAGTCCCCTGGGGAGTTTCCTACTTTCCTCCCACTGAAAGTGTAATTTCAGTTGCTATAATATTTGATTATTAAAAATAAAAGCCATCGCTAATTGGCGGGTTGCATGCGCCCGGTAATCAATCCTACTTACAACGAAAAACAACAATTTTTACACTCTTATTGCGGAAATTCCTCATAAAATGTTACTGTAATTTGGAACAATGAGAAAGTCCATTTGAAAGCAAATTCGCAATTGTTAAGTAGTTAAACATGAATTAAGTAGCTGATTGGATCAGTTTACATTTGAGCGATTCCTAGAAAAATCTGCATAAAAGTTTAGTGATTTTTTGCAAGAAGTACTATTTCTAGTGTGTATGGAAAATTCCAATTCCAAATTCCATTTAATAACACCTGTTGAACTATTGAACATGGAGTAATTTACAAGTTGTCTTTTTGTTTGATTGATTTTGATTCTAGAATTGTGAACAATTATGTTATTACTTCTTTTTATTTAATCGAATTTATGCTCTTTATTTAACACTTCATGAATCAAATGTTTGACCATATGTCAGTGAGATCCACGAAATAAATAATTTTCTACCCACATTTCTTAAGATATACATGTATTTCCAAATTTTAAGAAACCCCAATAAATCTATATTGAGAATATTTGACAAATGAACCTATAACTATGCATCAAAGAATTTGAATTTTATGAAAGAAAAGGGTAATTTAATTGATATATGTTAGAAGTGGAAAATAAGGACATAAAAGTAGTATAAGAAAAAAGGTGAATCAAAGTTTACTTTGAATTCAAAACAATTATATACTAACAGAATTAAATATCACTAGAAATGTAAGAGGCGAAAAATATTACAATTGCCAATTTTGCGAATTCTATATTTTGAAAAGTCTCGCATTTGAATGCTTTCATTAAACTTTGCTTTTAATTTAGAGGATTGAAAAGCAAATGAATGTGAATATCTTAGCAGTATTAATACTGAATTAAGCTAATCCGTAGAATTTTGGAACCCGGGGTACTTTTGGTTAGGCAGTCTGTTCTAAAGGTAAGAAATGAGAAATAAAGTTCTTGAGTATGAAACTTCCTCATTACAAGTAGTGGTAAATAAATGTTTTAATAAGCCGAATTTTAATTTTTTAGCTTCATTTTAATTTTCTTACTAGTATCTCCTTTTTTATAGGGCCATCAGGTTATCCCGAAAGACAAATAAAGAATTTAACAATTCATCTAAGAAAAAATTTTTATAAATGATCAATCGAACTAGTTACACACTAGTTAAATTATTATTAATTAAATTATCCAACACTAAGTTAATATACAAAATTTGGTAGAAATATGAACAAGTTGATTTCCAATATTGTAAATTCCTAAATATGTCCGAGAATTTATAATAAACAATCCCTGAAAATTTGAAAGCATCTGGATCATTCGTTTCGGAGATTATGATGAAAATATGAGAAGAGAACTAGTTCGTTTCGAATGAACTTATGAGGATCAAGTCTACAAAAGAAGTGCTTACTCAGAACGGTTAGCAACAACAATGACGCACCTGCTATAGAATGCAAATAAAATAGAATTGAATAGAATAGAATGGAATATGGAGCAGATGTAAAACAAATACATATTTCCCACAATGTAAATTCCCATTAGAGATGTTTTTTCATATAACTCAAGAAGTTTTGACTGTTTTTGATGTTCAAAAAACCATTTCAAATGGCATGATTCAAGCTTTCGCTCGCAGGAATGAAAATTTTTAAGTATTCTATCATTGCTTTGTAATTATAAAAACAAATAGTAATTGATATAACACAGTTCTGTTCAACTTTTCACTTCTATCGTGTGATATTAAGCACACCGTGCATTTTTATCTATTAACAAATTAATATTAACCGATTGCAAAAACCAACTATAAATTGTCATTCCTCAAATTCAATACCTTCTTTCGCGATTTTACTACCATCATTAGAGGATAACTAAGTGAGAAACATTTTGAGACAAATTACCTTCCTATCCACTGATAATGGGAGTTGCAGGCAATTTAATTACTCTCATCAATGATATCAAGCTTGGTCGTTCGACCGTTTCCAAGGCAAAAGCCACTCGAAACGGTTAGTTTAGGCGAAGATGAATGGCATTGTTAAGGTTAAAGTTGCTTAACTAATTACTCAATATTGTGGCATAACCGTCGTCTCCCGGGTCGACTACTCTCGAGGCCACTTTGTCCTTGTATCTCGTCCAAGTTGGCGCGCACTTAACTTCGTCACGCGCATATTGATGGACTTGTAATTATGGCAAATGCGCCTTCCGTACCTTGCCACTTATTCCCATCGCGAGCGATCCAGCGTCGAAATGTGTTCGCACAACTTATCGAATAAAATATTGCGCCAACTTTGCGAAGAACCAACACTTTAAACACTTGAGGTGGTACTTGCTGTTTGCGTTTCATTCGTGGCCCGTTTCTGGGGAAGTCTTGACTGGGATACAACAGCCACATGTGCGGAAAGTTAACTTTACACTCGCTTGTAGATTTTAATATATAGTTCAACTTCTTTGATGGGATAATTTACTCCTTGATCTAGCCAGATGGCATTTATATTAGTTTTGGGGGGAATTCTCACTTCGGGAACTTAATTGCACTTCGGGGTGTGGATATCTTCCACTTGGATGGCATAATTGCATTTCTTACCTGAGTTGTTAAGATTTTATAACTTCTTATTTCTTATAACTTTACAAAAATTATTTAATTGGTACTGACAGAAAAAACTGTTCTTCAGAAGTTGATTTTCACTCAAAGTTAATACAAAATTGAATTGGATGTCTAAAATTTTAGAAAACCCAATTTAGAAGTTTTTTTTGCATTATGATGGAAAAATAATAATTCAGAAACTTATTATTACAACAAATCAACAAATAAAATTAATTCAATGGTATTTTCATATTAATGATATGACATGGTGCATTCAAAGATTTAAAATGGTTCTTAATATAACTTTTTCAATTGTAATTCAGAAAGTGCCTACAATGCAAATTAGTAAATTATATAAATATAAATATATATATAAATATATAAATATTTGCACGCCTTAAAGGGAACTTTGATTGGTAATCATTGACTTCATTGCTGCTTATTGAATATCAATAGCAATAAACCTTTTCTATGTTTTCATATTTTATTGAAATAAAAACCTGAGATATTATACTGCTAAGTAAAGTATGTTAAATATTTAAATATTCCACTCTTTAGGAACAATTAGTAATTTCTCAGTATGAAAAGTTGAAACCAGTTTTGACAAATCTAATTATTGTAAAACCATACAGGATAGATATTATTTACACCACATTCTTCTTCAAATTCGTTAGATAATTTTTAGATATTTATTGGGAAAATATCATTTGGAGAACTTTCAGGTGTAAACGGATTATTTATCTCCGGTAATTATTGTAATGTTTTGATAAACATAATATTCCTTGTTTATAAAAAAGAATAATAATAATTTCTAACTGGAGCTTCTTCATATTCCTGAAATCGTTTGATTTTAATATGAAGAGACTATTTTTTTTACTTCTATCAAAATAATTACAAAATGAAAGCTAATTAAATTTGGAAGAGATTAGAGTAACGAAAGTTTTAAATTCGTTGATAATCCTTATTTCAACAAAAATACATGTATTGTACTATTAGAAATTTACATTAACACACAATATTTAAAAATGTGTATTACTTCTTCTCCCTGCCTCAACAAACTCCATGCTCCCCTAAATATATAAATAATTAAGGAAACCTAAGTTTTATATCATAAACGAAAAAATGCATTTCATATTAGCCAAATATAATTTAAAAAACATCAGAGCATTGACGCATACATATAGTAGCAATTATTCTTCAGATTATAAATAATTTTTAAATTATCAATGGAATCTGAATTACATGTATTGCTTTTACAATTTGGAATCACAAACCCTGAATTAGATTTCATAATTAGGAATTACGTTTATAGCCTGGTCAATTCTTACAGATTTTAAATTCATTTCATTCTCAATTCATTCTCAATTTCATTTAACAAATTTGAATGATAAACTTTCTGAACTATAATAGGAATAGTTGTAGAATAAAGGCAAGATAATGCATGTTTCTGAATTAATTTTAGAGTTTCTTCATTCTGTGCTGTATATGAATTCATTTTCTATTATCAGTTTATTTGAAAATAAAGCACATATGACTACTGTTGCATGAAATGGGCCTGAAATTGAAATAACTCTTCATTTAGCGTCGGATTTTCACTTCAATAAAAAAGGATTTTTCGATGGAAACCCTTGTTACAGTAAAAATCGGGAATGAAATTTTGAAGGTCCTAAACGAAAAAGTTGTAAACATCCTGTTAATCAAAAACTTTTGAATGACCATACCAAGGATAATGCAAACAAAATCTGAAATATGATTCGCTAAAATATTTCATATATTTTCAAGGACTGTTGAACGAAACCAAGAGCTGAAATGAAGTTCATGTTCATACACATATCGTACGTGGTGTGCGCGCTCGCATTCCTCCTGCTCGTCCTTCTGCAATTGCAGTCGGCACACGCGCACAAGCATGTCAAAAAGCACAAACACCAACGACACCGGACGCTCTCCGCGTATCGCGAGGATATCATCGACGTGGACGGCGTCGAGATCCTAGAAAGTGGCCGTTTCGACGCGGCGGCGTTGCTCGAGCACCGCCACCACTTGCGCCACCATCACGAGCTGACGCCGTGGCCGGTGAAGAAGGAGGCCATCGTCGAGGGCGACCTCATCCTCGGCGGGCTGATGATGGTGCACGAGCGCGAGGACACGGTCACGTGCGGGCCGGTGATGCCCCAGGGCGGCATCCAGGCGCTGGAGGCGATGCTCTACACGCTGGACAAGCTGAACGCCGCCGGAGGTGGCAGAGTCCTGCCGCCCGCCATCACGCTCGGCGCACACATCCTGGATGATTGCGATAAGGACACGTACGGACTGGAGATGGCCGTTGACTTTATTAAAGGTATCTAATTGTCACTCATTTTGTTTTCTCTATGTTCGTGTATCTCTAGGTGTCAGCACGTTCGTTAATGGGGATGGTCACATTTTTTATGTGATAAATAAACATTTTTGATACTCGTAGTCATGGTAGAAATAATGTTACTTCTACCATGACTCGTAGTGCTGACATGTAAATTTACGGTTTACATTTGAAATGGTAAAGTGGGATGTTTTCATGTGTAAAATTGCAAGATAAGTTTTGGCTCTCATTGCTAATGGCACAAAAAACTTTTACATTGATTCTCCAACTGAATATTTATAATATTCTATCGGTGCGGAATATTTTTATGATAGGATTTATGAAAAACCTAAGATATATTAAATACAAATATTATCTTATGTGATTACCTAAAATTTATCATATAACTTACGGCCAATTAAAAATATTTGCATTTTTAAACAACTAGAATTAGTCTTAAATGAACTACTGATATGAAAATGCTGCTGAATTTCTAACGAATAAATCAAATGCTAATAACATATAACTAAGGCCAAAAATTAATTGTCCAACTAAAGCACTTGTAACCGTCATCAACCGTAACTTATAAATATTATGCACCTTGCTGAGATGTCCTTTTTCAGCTTCTTAGATTCCGACTTCCTTTATCAGGTTTTCTGAAAAAGTAATTTGGAACCTCAGTGGATAACTTACTGAAATTGAATTATTATTATCATGCTCTTCAAAAAATGTAATTTCAGAATGAGAAAATACTTAGTTTGGATTTGTGATTGTATAAATTTTCGTTTTGCCACAAACTGGAAAAATGTTCTGAATCATAATTATTTATTACTTAGATCCCTTAATTAGAATAATGCATTGAATTAGGGTGATTTTTTAACAAATTTAAACTTAATATTTCTATATAGTACAATCGAGCTCATTTTTACTTGGATTTTAAATTAAAGTATGAATTGAATGGATGGAAATATTAGTTTAAGTTTAAAATCTATTCATAATCTTTTAGGATCTTCCTATTTTAATGTTTGCATTTACACGTTGCAGAAGCTCGCTTGCTTAAATCTATAAAATTTGACAGAAAGAAACAAATTGAAACATATTTTGCGATAAGTGTTAAATTTTTGTCCTGGAACCGTTTTAGAATTTCATTCTTAACTTGCTTTGTATACCTCTGAGAAATTTTTTTATTGGTAGATTGGAGAATTACCCAATTATCCAGTATATCATTTTCAATTTTTGGTCTAGTTGCTTACATTTCCACAACATAATTAAGATTTCCCAGAAGGCACCCTCCGAATTCGCAAATAGAACCCGAAGTATTTGGCTGATTCTGCATAAAGGATCGTTATTGTTTGTAGAGTAACAGGTGGAAAGTATCTTTCCCTGGCCACAATTTACTTGTTCTGAATTTTCGGTGAGTTTTAACTATCAACTATGTAAAAGCAATTTTGCCTTTCTAGGTCAATTAATAATTAATAAAAAAATTTGATATTGAAACTCACTTATAAATTTCATAATTCTAATTAATTGTATGATCTGAATTACATATGCTATATATTGAAAATTAATTGCTCCTTTTCAATATCAACAGGAAAACCTGTAGCACATCAAGTAAAAAAGAACTTTGGTTCTCTTCAATCTATGTATACGATATACCACATCCTTTCTGGCACTGGTGGTTAATTTAATACATTCGATTCATCATCTCAGCACGTCTTCCTCGTCGACGTTCTTTGTACAACATTGTACGCGCACCGGTACATTGTTTACGTATTGTTGTTGCGTTTACGGTTTCATTTCCAATTTTCCTAATGGATTACCATTAGTCCGCCAATGCAAGGCCAGCGAACTGTTGCCATTCCGGAGCGCCTTTATGCCTTCACGCTCCGTTTCCACTAATTTCCTTCTTGTCCTTATTGCCATCAAATCATACCCAGTGTCATGTCGCCAGGATGATTCATAATAGTTGGGCCCGCAGACAAAGCGCCGTAATCAGTCAATAGATGTCACATTAATTTCATGACGGTGCTCGTAAAAGTGACATAAAACAACTTTCACGCTCCTCAAGCTGTTGATTCGGGATGATGACAGAAAGCCCACTTTCATTCACGTTGAACCTGAATGTCTCTTTGAAGTTGATATTCATTTGGTCTGGTCATTTCGTCTCCGAGCAATCGATTTCTCTTAATTAATTACCAACACTAACATTGGGCAATTAAATCGTAATCACTTTGTAGCTGGTATTAATTGCTAATGACAAATTTGATGCGAATTGCGATTGGACAGTGGAGTAATAGTATTTTTGCATATTACAGTGGCTTTTATTGCGTTTCATTAAATGAGTGCGAGTGAACAACATTTCTAATTTGGATGCTATCAAATACAAGCTTAATATTTTGGATACAATTGAACAAAGCCAGAGGGCAGAGTGCAATTTCGTAATTAATTTGTGGTCCTCTCTATTTCATGACTCTAATGTGTGCTTGTTATTATAATTCATTTCAGAATTATTTGATTGATATAAAATATTGGTGTTTTCAATTTGGCACTATTTGTTGGAAATTCATTTAATTCTCAAATTATTTTGTTTTCCTAATTAAAAACGTTGTTGTTCTGTTAATTTTAATGAGTATCAACGATGACATTTAATCTGATAATCTATTTGTGATGTTTCTTAAAGAAAAACGTATACAATAATAACGAAGCAAGTCAACAAATTTGCTCTAAAAATAAATTTCTTAAGGAAACATAAATAAATAAAAACGAAAAGATAATAAATGTCCAGAAGGCCCCATGGCGTATATAAAGTAAATCCTTTGTAGGAATTTCTAGAATGAATAACGTTGAAAAAATAAATAAGTTAAATTACCTCAAGATTTTCCACAACTATGAAAACCAGGTATTTCCAGGATATAAATTAGATTGGATTAGAAGGTAAAATTGGGTTGAGTTAGGACAATCAAAAAAAGTTATACGTTGACATTCATCGCATTATATTTTCTTATGACAAAGTGGATTATTAATAATGCAAAGTAAGATATTCATCAATAAATCTGTAAAGGCATCATAAATTTCAAAGATATCAATTTAATGATAAACAATTATAATTAAAGAATACTTAATTAAAACATAATACTTATGTACTATAAATCATCATTCATCATTAGCATTAAACTCAATTTCCTCATTTTCCAAATCAATTTTTGGCCGCACACCTCTTCAGTACTTTCCGAATATGACAAAAAATTGAGCAATTAATTTCACATTTTTCCACGAATAATTAACGTAATTGCAAATACGTGGAACACCTAATCAATATTAGCAATAATGGCAGTGCCCATGCATATGCAAATAAGCGAGCAAATGAATTTCGAAATGGAAATGATTGTGACCTTAATAGGGTATTGCGAGCACTCACGCGAAGTGTAATTCAAATCCTGATTTCATACTTGAAACGATCTGATTATTGCACCGATGATGCTCGGATGCGCCCTCGGATGCGAACAACTAGCAATTTTCATCCTGCCTCGCCATTCTGATACGGGACCAACAAAGAAGTCAGCCTACATCATTGGAAGGTATATTCGCTCGGGACGGATCTAATCAATTTTCTTCAATTCGTTGAACGAAGATATGCATTCCGTAAATTTGATGGTGGAATGCCAGTGACATGCACGACTCCCACATGAATATTGCTATTATTACGCAGGTCAACACTAATATCGAGGCATATTCAATTGGTAAATTCACTTCCAGCACGTTTACATTGATCGATTAGCTGAGCTATGGTGATGGAGGGAGCATTTCAATTTCCATTCAATTAGTTTCAATGATGATCAAAGCTGTTAGGCGTTGCTGTTGGTTGAATACAAATAAAAATGGGTGTGTTGGGTAAGAATGCGAGCAGGGTATAATGGAAAATATTTTGTTAATGAGCTTGGGGGTATTGTCAGGACTTCCGGTAGCATGCTTTCAGCTTTCATATCAAGTTGGATAACTTGTAAATGGTGCAATTCATAGATTACTTCGATAGTAAACGTTTATAGACGACATTTCCTTAATTATACTGGGTCAAGAAAAATATAGCAAAAATATATAATTAATGTACCTAAATTGCTAAATTATATTAGTATATTAAGAAGTACTTATTTTAGTGTTGGTGGAGATAACGCTAAGATAAGTACTTCCTAATATACTGATATAATTAAATCATTTATCTTATGCAAAACTTCAATTTTATAAATAGTTAAACATTAACTATTAAAATTGACCCTGAAAAACAAATACACAAGTATATTTCAACATTAGATGTAAAATTGTAAATTGTACGTGTTTAAGATTACATTTCACACATATGAAAAATAACATTTTATTATTGATCTAGGAAGCCTGAAATTCATAAGTTGTTACTATTTTTGTCATATGTGAAATATAGTTGATTATAAATGAGTGAATGATTTCACAGTTTATTATGGGTCAAAATTAAAATATTAAGTAGAAGTAGAAATTCACACAAAATTAAGTTTTTAATCCATTATTACAATTAACAGCTAAATTAACCAATTACTGAAGGAAAACGAACTGTACATTAACATAATACTAGTCGAATGAAAAAATTCCTATTATGAAAATGTAAGATCACCGAAAACTGATTGGAAAATAAAACAAACATAACAAACACCAAAAATAATTAGGATTCCCTCTTATCCTGAAAATACCAGCTTTATATGCTATTTTAAGATAACATTTGTTATCACACATAGATACCAATACCACGAAAGTGCTCACAAATCTCATGCATAATATAATAGTTTTAAACCACAGGCGGGAATTCTGCTCAAGCCCGAACATCAAAATTGCACTACACGATTACACCAAAATACGAAATGTCAATGCCAAACTTGTCACAATAAAAGGAGTAAGTACACTCCAGCGTCACTGTTTGATATCCTCGTTTCATTCATTGTGCATGAACTTTGGAGCCGAGTACATTCCTAGGTGTAAGGCGAAAGTCTAAAATCACCAACAGATAGAATCGCAGGAGTTACGTGACAGCAAATGGGCGAACATCATTAAGCGGGAGCATTCCTCTTTTTTCGCCAAACAACTTGGCGAAAATAGACGGCATGTGCACGTGGCGCGGCTTTTCTCGCCTGTGGCATGAATTGTATAGTTGATAATTTTCAATAGTGCAACATGTGCTCGCTGTCTTCATTCGCGAGCAAGCGATGTGAACTCATTTGCAATTCGGATCGTTTCGAGTTCCTGCCATTTGCATTTTCTAATGTCTGCCGAACTGGAAATGCCGGCTGAGATGTTAAATGTTTCAGAAAGTGTTTACTTATTTCAAGTTTGAACTTCTCTTTCTTATCCTCTCATAAAATGATTCCAAGCAATGATATTGTACTCGAATTTTTCTCAAGGTTTCTAAATGTTTATAACAATGAATAAAAACGTGTGCATCATTTTTAGTTTTCAAAAGTTCTTTAGTCTAAATATTGTTTGAATTTTTGAAAATAATTGTAATTCTGATTTGTTAAATAAAATTGGGAAAGTATGAAATGATTTAAAAGTCTTGTGGAATTTAATTCAGACGCATGAAATGTTATTCACAAATTGTCATTTGAAATTTAGAAAACATTACATGGAATTCAAGATTCCATTGAATAATATGATTTAAGCATTGATTATAAAGTGAATAATAATTAATTTTAAAAAGAAAAAATAGCACTTATCTTATCAAATCCACTGATGAAGGCAAAGCGTCGCCGAAAATCGATTTTGGAAATAGAAAATATAAGATAAGTGCTATTTTTTCTTTTTAAAATTAATATTACATTATCATATAATGATTAACTTTAATTATATGAATAATAATTATTGCTGCATTAATCATGACAATATTCTGATATCTATATATAATTTTCGAATGGCCATTTACGATTTTTTCTATTTCGATTCTAATTTGCATTTAAAACCTTCAGAATCTCTGTAATACGTTATATCATTTCTGATAATTAATAAATGCTTCCCGAATTATAATTACCAAATCTCAATTACACTTAACAATAACTAATAACATATAACTAATATTAATTGGATAATTAGTTTTAATTACAATTTACTTATATGAAATGCATTTTGTACCACCTGAATTAGTATTGAACAAAGTGTAAATCATTGCAGATCAAAGAAATTAAACGGAAAGGAATAAAACATATGAATTCAAATAACACAACATATCCTTTCAGAACAATATAATTGTATCTCCAGTAGAAAATGAACACGTAAAGAATACTCTCAGAATTTGTCACGGTGAAACTTTTATAAGGAGTATCGAAATAAACGCTTTGTAAACACTTGACTCTTCCTTTCAACTAGCTGGCTCGGCCGTTTTCATCGGTAGCACTTCAACAGTCAGGATACTCCATTTTCTTAGATTCTATGCTCCTCGACGTATCCGTGTAAGAAGCACCATCCCAAAGGATGAGCGTACAAAAAATGATCCTTGATTCCGCCCTTTAGCGCTTCCTTTTTTCTTCGCTCTCGCTTTCTTTCCATTCGATACGCACGCAGCATGTAAACACGTTCATCGCAAATGTTTACTACAAACAAGTACTAAAACAAGTTGGAATAAAACTGAAAATCGCACGGAAGCGAGGAATAAAATGACGGAAGCCGAGCCCGCTAGCAATGCCGGGTTGAGCCGGAGGAAATTCCGTGGGAAATTGGAGGAAATGCGAAATGCGTACGGCGCTGAAAGCGTTTCCTTCGCCGCCTTTGTTTCTTCGTCGCTATTCTACTTGCAAATGCTGGTAACCAACATCACATCACTATTGCAATGTATGCGATCGTTCGTGGGTTCGTGTGTGTATGAGTAAAATGTTGCATTTTAAATTTTCTCGTCTCGTGTTATTGCTGTTTGATTGTTTATATTCCTCTTTCGTACCTCAATATACAAGGACGATATCTCAAATTCCACGTAGAACAATTCAATAATGCGTCGTCCTGGAATCGGGGAAGAGCTGATGTGCGTCATGGCAAGTTCGGAAACATATTTACTGTGACAATGAGTCGCAAATAATTCAGATAGGCGTGATGTGATTGTACTAAATCGTATTAATCAACTTTGTTAATTAGGCGAACTTTTAGAGTTTCATTCGCTTCATAATATCCGACGCATTGTTCATTGTACATGTGAAACATTGTTCGACTGTTTCAATAAACAGCGCCCACTCAATCAGAGCTTTTCCATTCAGCATCATGGTGAATTCAGCATTAGCTATCCAATTTTGCGTCCCGCGCAAAACAATTTAATTGGAAATTTTGATCCAAAGTTACTTTATTTCCAAATCCAACATTTTCGTTTTTTAATCTGAATAGCTACGCGAATATTTTGTCAAAAACGGTTTTAAATAGAGTTGTACGACAGAGAAACAAAAAATTCTAAAACAGATTCTAAAACACATTTGAATCGACCTCATTTTCTGAAATGTTCAAGATACTACAAGATACTCAGATAAGGCTCAAATAATTTACCCCAAGTCCTGGATTTGACAAATTCTCTACAAACAAGACCCAAGGCCAAGAAGATTACTCAGTTTCAGAATTCAGATTGACGTAAGGATCAAAGCAGGATACAGTAGTCAATAAGAAGAGGAAAAGTTGCCTGTGGCAACAAGAGAGAATCTTGTTTTACCTTTTTACTCATCACACGCAACATGAGCTGATATGTAATGATATTTGCGAAACAAAATTAAAGAACAAAGTTGGTCAAATTCATTTGCACTCTTTAATCAACTCTTATGACTTAGGTTAACTCAAATAAAGATTCAGGTATCTTTTCGGCAAGGAGTTCAAATCAAGGATGATTGAAGGTCTTTCAATTAAGTAAAAATTAACTGACCACTTCAAACTTATCGAGGCGATAATTTCCAACCAGCGTTTTCGGGGCCAATGCGCAGACTGACTTTCTTGTGAAGGCAAGCGCAAAGGATCAAGGTGATCTATTTGATTGATGTTATAGGGTCCTTTGAAGTAGGCAGAAGTGTCTTCAAACAATGGTCGCGTAAGTAATATTGAAGGCAATCCCAGGAATCCAAAGAATTCAGATCAGTCAAGGAATTTCTGCGAATTTCAATACGTGAATGCGTATTTACTAAAGTGCAAACCCCAAACGTAATTTGAATCATTCCAGGGTTTAAGATACTTAAGATCGAAATTACTTACCAGATATCAAGCAACCGGACGTCTGTCTGCAGAGAGATTGCAGAAGAATTCTAAGGAAAATTCAGCAAGATAGGAATGTATACAATATTTAGGCCAATGAAATTACAATCAATGTTTCACTCTGATACATCAATGGTCAAAACAAGATAATATCGGTATTTTGACAAGTTAATCATTCTAATTATCTTAATTGAAAGACTCTAATGACTTTCGATTTTACATCATTGTCACCTGTTGCAGAAATTCAATTTCAATGGAATTGCAGTTTCAGATCAACTCAACGACTTCTGTCCTCTGTCAACTCTTATGTGGCTTTTATCCGAAATTATTTAGCAGTGGTTACATTAATAATGTTTTAGTCTACACAATTAATCATTCTTTGACCAGGTCAGACAGGTTCCATAATATTTATATCTAATGCAGAAATTATCACCGCATGTGCAAATTGTTCCAAGAAACATTCCCAAAAACACCCCTAGACTTTCATATACCTCTTGAAAAATGGTTAAATTAATTATAACAAAACACTTCCTACACTTTGCAAATTGAATGAGAAATGCAAGAACAATAGGCGTAGAAAAAAGGGAAGGACGAGCGTGTGTGAAAACACCGTGTCATCACGTTTGCGAACATGTGAAAGCTTTTTAATTTATTTCCACGTTATTTTTTATCGTTCCACTATAAAACGGGTGGAACTCGGAGGAAACATAAACGGACCGGATATGCCCGCGAAAGGATAAGTTGAAACTCGTGGAGATCGTCCACCGTTGAGTGTTCAACCGGCTGGAACGAGCGAAAATATTGCGCGCTTAAACGCCAAAGAGCAAAAAAGAAAAATTTGAGTTAAATTTAAGGCGATCGTAATGAAAATGAGGAGGACGCGAAGTGTCGACTGGATGTTGTGAAAGGAGGGAATAAAAGCATTGCGTGTTTCATTTAATTTGTGGTCCGTTTTTTTGCGACCAAACAAAAAGTAAATGAACGAGATGGTCCACTAAAATGTTTTTCGCTTATAATATACTTTAAGCTCTTGCTGGCAACGCAAGCCTCAATCTCTAAAAATTGTTTAATAAAACCAACTCTAAGGATTTTATTTTATTTGTGTAGTGCAGAATTATTTTTGTTTTAGTAGAAATGTCTTTTCATACAGTTATTCTCTCGAATTTTATGATCATTTGGAAATAAATTAGTAATTTTCAATCTTGCTTTTTATTTAACCCACTTTTGTAAAACAATTGAATTTGTAATTTTGTTACGTACAAAAGCCAGGAAAGGGTAACTGATAATTGAACGACCAATGAACGACCAATGTGGTATGATTTCATTCAATTATACAAATTTGAAATTCAATTTCCGCCTTTGTATTTGATGTAGTAATTGTTTCAATTGTATTGAGTAAATTGAGTATTCAATTGATTGATTATTCGTGGACGTTTGATTATATTACTATTGGTTTTGTTTTTGTGTCCACGCTGTTGTAACTAATGTGGAAAATCAACAAGAAGTTCTCGTTATTTTAGCATACTCGTGAGGGATTTAATAATTGCCATATGATCAAAAGTTATCATCAACACTCCAAAATCAGTAATTTAGGTTTTGTGGAAAATAAATTTTGGATGTTTTGGTTGTTTCTACGCATAATTTCTTCTGTAATCTGAAATTTGTAAACATATTATACAACAGAAAATTTATCCTTTTCAATTAACAGTTTGTCTCATAGAATATCTAACATTTTTCATTTACATTTTCTTGTAATTTTCACAAGAAATTTGGTACTGACAAAATATCGATGCGTAAACAATTTGGAGACTTTTAATTTTTCCAAATTTCCACTTTGATCACCGTACCAAACATTTTGCTCTCACTGTAAATAAAAAAAACAAATTTCCTATGCATTGGCCCCTATTATCATATTCAATCTCCATAAGTCCAATAAAAGTTATAATTGCAACAAAAATGTCTTAAAAAATTCTTGAGCTTTTATGTCCTGATTTGTCCACTTTATCACTTGAATAAAACAGAAAAAAATGGTACCATAACAAATTACCACCAGCTTTTTGAATAGAAATATTTCAATTCTATATGTATAGCAAGTCAGATAACAATAAGTTAGGTTCTCAAAACTTTCCTCCAGTCAGAACTAAACAAATTTTAAATAATATTCAAAATAGTAATATAATAACTCAAGGAAACTCAATTATGCCTCGAGCGATGTAGCTGTCATGAATGATAAAGATTCTTATTAATAATTTTGCATTGTTCCTTGAAATTTATTTAACATTCCTGACTTTCAAGAACCACCATAAATTCCTTATCACACATAGTTGATTGATTGAAAACTTCGACTTCATCTTTGAGTTCACAATGGCTTCCGCCAGCAAGCAAACTTATGATGACTCCATCAACAATGCAATGCCTCTCCTACCAATCTACACTTTATCAGAGCGCATACAGCCTTCTTCTTCTTCTTCTTCTCTGTGCCCTTCTTGAAGGCGCGCACGTCAGCAGCATTTCCTGATGGCGAATATCGACACCCGCCAAATGAACTCGTCGATTCCCATTCCTTCCGGCATCATTGGCTTGGCATTCGCCTCGAAAATTGTATCATATCGTGTGGCCATTTTTCTTTCTTCCGGCCGCTCGTTGCGCCCCTCGTCTATTGTGAGCCTGTCGACAATTGTATTATTGCAGACGCTTTGGATTTCCTCTGAATGCATATCGCCGTTTGCGTTCTTCTCATTCGATTTCAGTTTCATTGCCGCTTCCGGTGGAGCTGCTGCAACGGCGTTGCAACGGCGAGTTTATTGAATTTCCTTCTGGGAGACCGTTAACGTCTGTCCAACTGTCATTCTATTTTCATGGCATACGCACTCCGGTTAACTTACTTGTGTGTGTAAACACGTTCTTTGTCCAATATTTACCAATAGCGTTCTCCAATTGGTGAGCAGTTTGTTGTCGCCTTTGGCTGCAATCTCTTAATGAAATATCTTCGCTTTCAATCACAATTATGATTTTATCGAAGAGAAGCGGTGAAAGCGTTTTCATTTTATAATGATGGGTTGCTCAATTGAATATGGTATTTTATGAAAATACTTTCAAAGGACATCGTCTTGGTTTTTTCAGTTGATATTTACGATTTTGCATTTGACACTGCAACTGATTTTCTGATTGTATTTCATATTCAGATACAATCGAATAAAATTCGATTGTGCCATCCATAGATTCAATTTGAGATTTGAAATTGGGCAAACGATAATTAGGCAAGTACAATTATTGTTTGAAAAAGAAAATTAACATTTATTGTTATCACTTCAAGCCAAATAATTGTATATAATTAACTACCTAATTAACTAACTTTTTATTCCATTAATTTCATTGGAGTCGATAAATGAATTCATTTCAGGCACCAAAGTAATTGTATAAAATTGTTGAACAAGGATAAAAAACAAGAAACAACTGCTTGAATCGTTTTTGCTTTACCGGAAATTGAAAATAAATGTCGTAGAAGAATTTTGAATCAATCTGATTTAATCGAAATCTTATATTTACCATTTATAAAGTGAAAACTGAATCGACCAATCGTTGCTTAGGAAGTGCAATTTTTGCATGTTTCCTGTTTGAATCCCCATATATTTTCCTTTTGATCATAACTTCAAAACTACTGGGCCAATTTTCATGATTAATAAAGCAAATGAAAGGACATATTTGGTATTTCCATCTGGGCATGTACATTTTTAATATATTTCATTGAAAATTGGCAATATAATAGTAGAAATGGTTTTAATCAAAGTTGATTTTCCTCGAAATAATTGAGATGTTTGATTTATTTTTGGGGAGTCAACGGGTTTTACTTTCATAATGTGGAATCCGATCTTAAATTTTTCATAAGAATTACTTGAATTTTAATAATGAAATATTTAATATATTCTCTCAAGTACTAGTTTTGAAATTGAAAAATCGCCCGTTGTATTTTTTATAACATAGGATAGATTTGACTTATATAGCTAACCTTACTAATTCGATAATTGGCAAATTTGGATAAATTTTCCTCAAAGAAATTACTTATTCGAAATGTTTATCTTAAGAAGATAATAATTTTGCTTTTTTCAAAAAAATAATGCTATATAACTATTGTTCTCGTGTAGCTACAGAGCCAATAATTTTTTTTAGATTCTTATAATAAATACTATTTCTTTATGCCATTTTGAACTTATTCTGAGACATTTTCATGCACTTCAGATTTGGAAATAAGCAGAGAGTGTGAAAATTTTGCATTTTTAGGTGATGATTTTGCATTTTCATGGTTGTGTGGCCCTAAGCATATTCCATGATTTTTCCTTGTTTTAATCTTTAACCAATTTTAATTTTAACCTAAATTACAAATCTCTTATACCAAAAATAAATTATTATGCTCTCGGATTAAGAATTATTTGTTAATTTTTAAGTATCAATTGGAAACTTCAAAAGATTGAAAAGAAAAATGTTGAAACTCTGTTGACAAAAGAAATCAACAACTAAAAAGCAATTTTCGTTTTGACACACAAAAACTTGCCATATCTTTTGCTAAAAAGCCAATGGAAGGACAATTCATTCTGCATCTAAATTAGGCAATTCCAATGATTCGGATTTTCTTTGAGTTTTTGTTTGATATGCTAATGGACGACCGAAGAGTTTCGCGAACGAAAGGGAGAGCGTCACATGCATTGCGTCCAGGTCTTGTAATTAATCACTCAATTAAATTTAATTGATCCGTGTGGAATGAACGAAACGCAGGGTCGTTTTGCTCACTTACAGTTGTTTCAGCGATTGCTTCTGAAGCCGCAGATGAATGAATGTGCACGCTTAAGCGGTTTGGCTTGTTTGCCACCGCTGACGCTGGCGGGTTGGAAGCTCCGGAATTTCTTAAAAGGTTATTTGCATTTGACGATTAATGAGCTTTCGTCGTTGAGCTGTGCAGCCATTTCCATATGAATTCCGCTCGCCTTGAAGTTGTTTTTGCGTGCGTCCCTCGAGCACCCGTCAGTGGGCAATTTCATCTTTTTGCCATTGAAGAACAAGCTGATGTCGTTTTTCTTTTGGGGAAATCCCTTAGTGTATTTCTCTACATTTTGCAACCATTAATTTCTTGGATAAGTGAAATTTTGAAATACTTTATTTTACTGGAGCCTGTAATCTACTAATTACTATGGGTGTTGCGAATATTATCCACATGTCGAATAAGTGACATATTTTATTTTACTAGTGGAAAAATTATAGAATTTTATTTTACTCAAGACTGAATTAGAACAACCCATAAAATATAGTATTCTTGTTACGAAGGTTTCAAATATTTAAGGTTTTATAAACATGATCTGATCAAACTTCATTTTAATAATATATTTCTTGCATTTGAGTTGTCATATTACATAAGGTAAAACATCATATATTTTGCAAGTCGGCGAAATATTATTATAAAATTGAGTAATTTGTGTATTACACGTGTATAATTTTTAAATTTTCACAATTCTAATGTAGTCTACAATGTTCACATAGTGTATTTCAATTATGCAGTGTGAAACGAAACGATCAACTTCATAACATGAATAGAGGAATGATACCTCAAATAAGAATTTCATAGAATGCTTGTGTTAAAATTTCGGGCTTAATGTTTATAACTTTTGAGTTCTAATTTAGGGCAATATTTAAGGCTATTTATAATGTTTCGAAGGCAGAATGAAGATGCCATCAATGATAATCATTGTAAGGCCTACAAATTGTATATCAAAACAAATTACCTGTCATTGTCATCATTTATTAATCATTTATTTTACGAAAACCGATTATTACAGACCCTTTTGGGCTCTTTGAAAATATAAACCCATGTTGAAACTTGAACAGTATCAAGAAAATCAAAGACGATCTTGACATCCAAAGACAATTTTAATGACATTCTGAAATTGCATCATTTTAGCAACATGTCTGCTTACTTTTTTTTCAGATATCAAATATTCATAGCATGCGTTCTGTAGTTTGTTAATTACTGATTAGACTTACAATTATAAAACTTGGTTTGAAAATTTTAAAAATGACACTGTTGGTTAATTTAGCATTATATTATGTAATACATGCTCCAGAAATTGTGTTTACATCATAACCAACTTTAAAGGATAATTCATTTTGGTATTCACTAAATTTGTTATTGGAATAAAAGCATCCTCGTGAATGTTTCAACGTACAATGTTTGTTTTATGACAGGAACATTAATTGGTAGGCATTTTTTACGAAATTGTTTACATACAATGGTATGTCTGCAAAGTTACCTAATTAGGAGGATAATGATTCATTATTTAACTAAATGTTTACAAAATAACAACAAATTACGCTGAACTGGTCTAAAAACAAATTTATGAACAATGCTATAGATAACTCATAATAATTATGCATTTATAAAAAGTTGCTATTAATTTGATTAATATAGTACTAAAATATGGACGAATAAATAATTTGTTCTGTATAAAATACAATGCACACGAATATTTTAATGGATAAACAAATTAATTTCAGAAATTAATTTACAAGACAATGCAATCAATTTTCAGACATTTTTTAATTGTTCATATTAGACATGATGTTCCAACTGAAAAGTTATTATAAATTACTAAGTTTATATTGCATAAAATATAATGGCGTATTATCCTTTTCGAATAAAGATTGCGTTTTAAACGCGTTTAATTAATATAGTTAGATTAATTATAATTATAATGATATGAAATAAGGATAATTTATTTGCAATAAAAGTTCACACTTCATTTCAACCACCTTATTATAGATTTCATTTATTGTACCTACTAAAGAAGATTAGCTCACCTTAATGACTAAAATAACACCAACACATAAAAACAATTTATTTTTCTTATACGATCAATTAACTAAAGTGGCGATTGCGGTGAAAGCTAATTAAATTTGTCACTGTCATCCTGTTAGCTGAGTGCTTGTAGTGCAATATAAGAAAATAACTTAATTTCCTCGTTTCTCGCTAATAGCGAAGCAACAATTGAAAGGAAACATTCGAAATTAGCTTTTATTTTTATAGCTATGCTGTTGCGTGCGCTACGGTTGTAATTGAAAAATAATTTCTCGTTGCTTTTTCCACAAGTTTGGTCAATTTGAAATGCAATTCTGCGTTTTGCAACGCTTCATCCTGCAAATCCAATCCTACACGTGTGATGTTATCCTGCCGTTGGCGTTGTTCTACCGGTATGCATATATGCGGGCCGTTTATATTTATTGCTTCCGGCTTCCGCATTTTCCTCTCGAATATTCCGGAGGCTTTAGATGCGAGCGTGCACAGCTAGGTGCAAATTAATTAAACACCTATTGTTATCGAAATGGCTATACCGGAGAATAGCGCAACATGCATGCGAAATTAGTTTCATACGTCGGTATACTTTGGTCCAATGCATTTGGAATTTATAATTGCACATATTTGATATCCATAATGCTTTAAATCCTTTATCATGAGTTGAACAGGAAGTGAAAACAATTTCTGGACATTTCATAAAATTCCAGAAACTTCATAAAAATATGAGAGAATTCTATAAGCTACGTATATTAGTATGTATAATTTTATGATTATTCAATAATTATTAATTTTTAAAAAATGAAAGAATAGCACTTATCTTATATTTGTTGTTGTCATATTTTATCTCCAAAATCGATTTTCGGCGACGCTTTGCCTTCATCAGTGGATTTGATTTTGACGTTTTTGTTTGGTTTATACTTATGTACTTTTCGTACTAAACCTTTTCGATTGTTAATTTTTAAATCCCAAAAAATTATATCCTGAACATTCTTCAATCACGATGGAATTGAATGTGCAAATATTCAAAATCAATAATACAGTTTGAGTAACCCCATCGACATATTGACTCAGAAATAGTTAAATTGATTTTGAGAACCTGTCATATCTATGAATATCAGCGGCATCTAGTTGTTTTCTTCATAAAATAGCAAGTAAATCTCAGTATGGTAAATATAAGGAAGAAAAGTATCGAAGGATGTTAGTTTATAACTTTGCTAGCCTTTTGAATACTTAAAAAGTTGATCTGCATTTATCACGATACTTTCTAAATATTATTATATAAATTATTACAATAAAAATGTGCTTATTATTACAATAAGAAAGTTAAATAGTAAAGGACTTAAATTTTTAAATTTTGATGTACATTTCAATATTTAAATTCTTTTATCCGTCATATGATGATGATTCCTAAATGTTACCTACCTTGAAATTATTACAATAAAAAAAGAAGAGTGAACCTAAGTTTTCACATATGGTAGATATTTTAATAATTGAAATGTTGACCTTTAGGGATCGTCATGAAGGTAATTTAGCAACATCTATATTTTGTAAATTCTTCACAATTCTTCAGTTGACTTTCAGAGACTTGCAATTTAATTTTAGCATGATTTCTAAAAATCACCAAGTCAATTATTGCAATAAGAAAAAAAATTTAAATTTTAAACTTTAGTAGACATTGTAATATTGAAAATTCTAGGGTTCTTATGAAACACATTTCGCAACTTTTTCTTTCTTTAAAATTTTCAGTTGACTTTCAGAAAACAGTTATTGATTTTTAACAGAATACCTAATATTATATTATAGTATGAAGAAGTACTTAATTTTTTAACATTTCAATATTTGATATATTGATCCTAGAGATCGCAATTAAAGAAATATAAAAAAATATTATCTTTGGTTAACCTAGCAATTTAATTTCAACATGATTGCTGATTATTGTTTAGTAAATTATTGCTACGGGAAAGAATAGTAGCAGAGGACTTAAATTTTCAACTTTTGTACACATTTAAATTGTTGACCTCTAGAGGTCATCATGAAAAAAATTGAGCAATTTCTTTATACTTCACATTTATCAGTTGATTTTCAGAAATTAAGGAAATAAGAAAGAGAAGTACATGATTTATGAAATTTGGTAGATGTTATAATATGCAAAATCTCTATAAACAACTGAAATTGTGTATATCTAAACAAATACGTGTAGAATCACCATTCTTCGAATATGACGATAATTCATTTACCATTTCCGCATAGATGGATACGTCCCCCGAAACTTGTGGCAAATATCTGGCTGGAAAATCAGCGCGCATACGCAGTGCAAATTTCACGCATTCACGCTCATTTCCTGGCCATAAGCTCTCGGTAAACTACATGAAGTTGTCGTCGAGCGAGGCAACGCACCGAATAGCAAAATGGTGAAATGACGAGGCAACACGTGCATTGCATGCGCAACCGAGCCGAGCAAATGGGAAATGGAAAACGGAAAACGGAAAGCGTGTTTTGGGATAATAAGACATCTATTAGCCGCCTCTTAGTGCACTGCGCTAATCGTCCTCGTGCGCAATTGGATTGCATTTGCATTACGGCCGGCATTAGTTGGAGAGTGGGCGGCTGCGTTGTCGAATTAGTTAGTGCAAAACAATACGAAAACACTGTCACAGTGCAAATGAATCATGCCCGGCAACTATTTCTCTTCGTCGCGTTGTGGGAAAAGCACACATTTCCCGACTTGTTGTTCGTGCTCATGTGCTGTGTTTTGTGCTGCCTTCTGCCACATAATATATTAGTGGCGATGCCGGCGGCAAAGTTTATTAAATTAATTTACGCCCCACCCAAGATAATATCGTTTTGTTGTGACAACAATCTGTGAATATCAACGTAGCAGACATGTTCCGAGGTCACTATATTAAAGCTTTATGCTGCCTTTGTTTATGTTTATTTTGAAGTGCTCGTATTATTTGTTAGCTGCTGATTGAATTCAAGTAATATAATTATTCCTTAGAATTAAATCTACGAAATTATTTACTGGAGCATTTAATGCTAGTTTGCTTTAGGTGTGATACTAATCTAGCATCACACATTATAAACTTTATTTCATAAGTGAGGAAATAATTAGATATATTTGTGACAAAAATGACAATTCCCAATTGAAAAACATTTGCTATCGGTATAAATTTTTAAAATGGTTTCAACATCACCATTGAATGTCATTGTTATAGTTAAGGTTTTAATGATTTATTGATAACATTTGACATGTCACTTTGGAAATTGTGCTAACAATGTCGTACTTTGTGGATTTTTGGAACTACAGAAATATTATTGAATAATGTTGTATTTAACACATTTATCATTTAATTTTTAATGGTATTAACATCAAATATTCGATTTTCAATAGAACATTTCTGGACATTTCTTGATTTATCCCAATTTATTTAATTTTTCTTGTTTTTCCGCTAAAAGAGTAGCTACTTCACTACGCAAGAGGAAAATTGCAAAATTTATTTATTGTATTCATTTTGCTTTGACCCATCCTGCAATAAATTATTTATTTCTAATTTGTTGTTATGCTCAGTGTACACATATTTTTAAAATACTAACTTTATTTTATTCTAACTATTTTTTGTTTTATCTATTGTATTATTTCGTTTGGCATTTATTCCCTCCTCCCAAATCTTGATTACTCTACTTTAATTATATCTCATTGTCGTTTCCCACAAAAATTTGATTTGTTTTTCTATCTACAACCTGTACAACCATCTGAAAAGTTTCTCTTTTTATTGACGACTTTATGCCTGTTATATTTTGTTCAATTCTTATTGTTTCATTTATGATATCTAATCTACAAATATTTCAATATGAAATTATTCTTGGTGGGATTAATTAAAAAGGAAATAGCGAAATGCTCGCGTTTTATAAAACCAATATTTTGTTATTTATTTGATAATTTGCTTTTATCCTAAAAACTTAAGCACAACCTCAAAATATCTAAAACGGTGAAGTGATTTTGGAATAATACCTACATACTGCTTAATTCATTTTGTTTAGTACTCCCGTTAGACATTAATTACAAATCATTTGATAACAGATAGGGTAACATTAGCATAAGCGGCTCACGATGAAAGCATAGATAACTTAGCAAAAAGTAAACACTTTGTAATCCATTCGATGAACATCCGAGAAAACATTTTAAGATCCTAAGAGGATTACGTCAAAGTTATCGGTCAGCTTACAGTGAATTGTTTCAAACATTGTTTATGCAGATTATTTTAGAATAAATTCTGATGCGTAAACGATTGTCGGATAATACTGCTTACTGAATTTTTTTTAACAATCAAACCCTAAGATAAATATTAAATATTTATTATATTAATATTAAATATTTTTAATGCTTGTGTGTATAACCTTTTTTCTTAATATTCATTCAACTTCTATCGTATTAGACAAAGTTATTAAATGATGTTCCAGTTTGATTACCGAATAATTATATCACGTCAAAGGTTTCAGTTCTGATCTTGATTTAAAATTTCCCAGCTGAAATTGAATCAATTAAAATTTAAAAAAGGAGTAATTTAATTCAGATTTGTATAATGTACTCTTTAATGAATTGCTAATTGTAATCTAGGAAGAAAGGCCAATTTTGATTCAAAATTCTCTAATTATCGAAATTGTTCGAATTGTCATTTTGAATTCAGAAAACATAGCATGTAATTTATTTATTTAACTACTATTCATAACCTCTATGTAACTACATATAATTTATCTACCTTAAAAAAGTTAATTATTATTAAATACAATGGCTGATTTAGATTTGAACTGTTTTGAATTTCATTTGATGTTATTCGCAATTATGTTTGACTGATCTGAAATACATTAAACGGTCCTACTATTTATAAACTTATGTTTTCTTATTTATATTTATCACACGTGAATTCCATTTAATGCAAACTGAATTATTTATAACAAATCTGAATTATACTGCTCGCTTAATTATGATTGTATTTTGTCCTCTCCAAATTACAATTGGATAAAGTGAAATTTAAAATCAATGTCTAATACAAGATTTTTCTTCTAACATTCTACATATGTATATTATGACCCATAAATGTAATGATTATTGTACTCTAATGTCCATCTGTTATAAATAGTAATCTACCTCCTTTTCTGTTTCTTATTCCACTTGCATTAAATAATACAATTTCATAAAAATTAAATAAAATTACACAAATTATCACATGACAATATAAGTTTATTTAATTCTTTATGCATAACTTATTATTATTACATAAAATCCAACGAATTCTTTCTTATATAATCTCCACTGGATTTAATACATGTTATTGCATTTTTAGTCCTTAAGAAATGCGATGATCTAGAATATAAGCAATTATCCCATCATTTTTAATAATTTCTAGGTTACTTTGAAATCAGAACCAACTACATGCAAACATAGGAATATATGCATTTCAAAATGACATAATTTATTGAAAATATGTAGCCATCCTTGGCATCGTTATACATACAAACATACACACAAAATTAATATCATACATGATTAGTGGGAACC